>JAOTQJ010000099.1:8319444-8330887 GCA_025642045.1 Solanum sejunctum | reverse complement strand
TGCCTGCAAAGAGATTTCTCAACATCTAATGACTTACACAAGCCAAGGCATTACATTATCTCTCCCTCAGGAACATTCATCCTTAAATATACAAGAACAAGGCTTGAAAGGCTTGAGTTAGAACATGAAACTTTTAAACACAAAATACCATGCATAGTTCATCACTTTAAAATAACAAAGCCATTAAATCTCATGTCAAAATAAAATAAAATCATTCAAAATGTCATAAAACCATTCTTTATGCTTATGTAAGCACGTCATACCATGAGACTTAGGAAAGATGAACTGGGACTATGAGAAAAGGAAGAGTCTAATACCTTAGGCTTTCATAGATTGGAAAAGATGGGGATACTGCTTCATCATGTCCAACTAGCCTCCCATGTAGCACTCTCCACATGTTGGTTGCTCCAAATAACTTTTATCGATGCCACATCTTTGTTATGAAGTCGTTTCACTTATCTATCCAACATCTCCATCGGTACCTCCTCGTAAGACAAGTTCTCCTCAACCTCAATACCCTCCAAGGGCATAATGGTGCTAGGATCACCAACCATCTTTTCAACATGGACACATGGAAAATTGGGTGAATAGAACTCAAATCTGGGGGTAACTCCACCTTATACGCCACATTCCCGATCCGCTTAATAACCTCATAAGGTCCTACATACAAGGGACTTAGCTTCTCTTTCTTGCCAAAACACATTACGTCCTTTATAGGTGAGATCTTCACAAACACCCAATCCCCAACTTGGAACTCAAGATCCCTCTTCCTAGTATCCGCATAGGACTTTTGGTGACTTTAAGCCTTCTTCAACCTTTCTCTAATCAACTTTACTTTTAACATAGCCTCAATCACCAAGTCTGGGACTATCAAAGCCATCTCTCCTAACTCAAACCACCTCATTGCAGACCAACACCTCCTACCATACGAGGCCTCAATTAGGGCCATGCCAATGCTAGAATGGAAGCTATTATTATAAGCAAACTCAATAAGTTGGAGGTGGTCATCACAATTAACCTTGAACTCCAACACATAAGCCCTCAACATATCTTTCGAAGTTTGAAGGGTTCTTTCAGCTTACCTATCGGTTTGAGGATGAAAGGTGGTGCTCAACTTGACCTTAGTACCAAGTCCCTTTTGAAATGACCTCCAAAAGTAAGAAGTAAATTGTATACCCCAATCTGATATGATAGAACTAGGTGCACCATACAACCTTAGCAACAATTAAATGTACAACTTTCCATAGTCTTCAACACCAAAAGTAGTGTTAAAAAGTAAGAAATGAGTCAATTTAGTCATTTAGTCGATGATAACCCAAATGGAGTCAAATTATTTTCACGTCCAAGTCAATCCAACCACAAAGTGCATAATTATGTCTTTCCATTTCCAAGTAGGAATCTCAATGTCTTGATCCAAGTTGTCGGGCCTTTGATGCTCCACCTTCACTTATTGACAATTTGGGAATTTGAATACAAACTTAGCTATGTTGCCCTTCATACCATGCCACTAATGCACCTCCTTCAAATATCGATATATTTTAGGGGACCCCGGTAAATAGAATAATGAGAACTATAGGCTTCACTCATGATCACCTTTCTAAGATCATCCACATCCGAAACACATAACCGGTCCTGATATCGAAGTACCCCATTTCCCTATTAGGAGAAAACCTCAAGATTTTTTTGGTGCCCAACTTCAACCAAGGATGGATCTAAATCTTGCTTAGCCTTCACATTAACAACCACTGAGGATTTGGCCCTATTTATAACATGTATACCACCATTATTGGTATCGGCTACTCTAACAGCCAATCTCGCCAAACAATGAACATCCCTTACCAACTCCTTCTTCTTCTCCTCAACATGACCCACGCTTTCCATAGATAGCCTACAAAGAGCATTGGCTACCATATTTGCCTTATCGAGGTGATATAAAATACTTATTGCATAATCCTTTAGGAGTTCCAACCATTTCTTTTTATCTCAAGTTAAGGTCTCTTTTGAGTAAACACATATTGCAAGATCTTATTATCGATGAAAGCATCAACCTGCACCCGTACAAATAGTACCTCCAAATTTTCGAAGCAAAAACCACTGCCGCCGTATAAATAGTGGCTTGATGCATAATCTATTACTTTACCATGTTGCATAAGTACATAACCCAACCCAATTCGAGAAGCATCACAATAAACTACAAACCTATCCAAATCATTTAGTAGAGTCAAAACTGGAGCCGATGTAAGTCAATCCTTCAAAGTTTGGAAAGTCTTATCACACTCATCTGACCACACAAACTTAGCCTTCTTTTGAGTCAACTTAGTCAATGAAGATGCAATAGATGAGAACCCTTCAATGAACCTTCTATAATAGCCTACTAACCCAAGGAAAGTTTGAATGTCTGAAGGAGTCAACGATCTAGGCCAATTCTTTATTGCCTCGATCTTCTTCGGATCCACCTTTATACCATCACCGGACACCACATGACCTAGAAAAACAACTTTACCCAACCAAAACTCATATTTGCTAAACTTGACATATAATTTCTTCTCTCTTAAGGTTTTAAGAACTGGCCTTAAATAATCCATAGGTTCCTGCTTACTCTGGGAATAAATGAGAATATTATCAATGAAGACAACCATAAAACTATCGAGAAATGGCTTGAACACCCGATTCATAAGATCCATAAACAAGGCTGGAGCATTAATTAGGCCAAATGACATCACTAATAACTCAAAGTGCCTATACCTCGTTCAAAAGGCTGTCTTGGGAATATCACATTCTCTAACCTTTAACCGATGATACTTAGAACCGAGGTCAATCTTTGAAAAGTGAATAGTCCCTTAAAGTTGGTCAAACAAGTCATGGATCTTAGGCAATGGATACTTAGTTTTTATGGTCAGCTTATTTAATTGCCTATAATCGATATATATTTGAAGAGATCCATCTTTCTTCCTTACAAATAATGCTCCCCCATGGAGATATTCTTGGCCTGATGAAACCCTTCTCTAACAAATCTTTCAACTGATCCTTCAATTCTTTTAACTCAGCTGGTGCCATATAATAGAGAGGAATAGAGATAGGTTGAGTATCCAAAAGATGATCTATGCCAAAGTTTACATCCCTTTCAAGATGAACACCAGACAAGTCTTCAGGAAACACATTCAAAAATTCGTTCAACATCAGAACAGATTCAAGAGTAGGCAATACAGACTCCACATCTTAACCTTTGCTATGTGATATATATACTCCTTGGAGATTATTTCTCGAGCTTAGAGGTAGGAAATAAATTGAGCCTTAATAGTGGATTCACTACCTTTCCATTCAATAACGGGCTCACTAGGAGGTTGGAAATTGACCTTTCAGGTTCTACAATCTATAGAAGCATATAATAAATGACACCAATCCATACCAAGAATTACGTCAAAATCATACATTTCAAGCTCCATAAGATCACACGAAAATAACTTATGCAATACAGAAATAGGACAACCACGATAGACCCTATGTGCAACAAAAGATTCACCCATGGGAGAATAAACTGAATAAGGCTCCCCCAAAATTTCCAGACTCACACTAAACTTAATAGCCAACAGAGGAGTCATAAAAGGCAAGTTAGCACCCAAATCAAGAAAAGCATAAACATCAAAAGCAAAGACTTTTAACGTACCAATCACAACATCTAAAGCCTCCTCGACCTCCTGATGTGCATTAAGAGCATGGAATCTATTGTTCCTTGGGGAAACATGTTGAGTAACTATAGGCAGACTTTTTTCACCTTGAGCCACCTGGCTTTGACCCTTCGGAGGATTCTTGGGACAATCAACAACCTTGTGATTCTTATTACTACACCCCAAACAAGCACCCGAGGTTTACCAATAATCACCCGTGTGGTGCTTCCACACTTATCACACAAAGGGTATCCCTATCTACCCACCAATTGGTGCCCTAGGAGGAGGCACTCTAGCATTAGCAACCTGAGCACTTGAACCTTGCCTTTGTTGGAAGCAACCAAAGCACCACCCCGAGAGTTGGAGAAACCACCATCAGAACAAGCTCTCTTAGGATCATACACTCTTATCCCTTTGAGGTTCTCCCCTTCAATATATTCGTCATAAAACATAAGTCCAGAGATATCCATATCCTGATTAAGCATTGTCGTATGACATTCAGAGCTTAGTAAACTTGAGCGAATAATCCCTCACACTCATAATACCCTGCCTGTGGTTGATAAACTCGATCGTGTTAGCTTCCTTAAGCTCAAGTGTGAAGAAATGATCCAGGAAAGCAAACTTGAACTCCTCCCAATTGACAGCATCACCACAAAACCTCTCATAGACCCTAAGTATACCACACCTATGCCACATCCTTCAACTAATAAGTAGCCAGTTCATCCCTTTCCTCAGAAGTGACACCCATGACATTCAATACTTTAGAGAGCTCATCAATGAACTCCTGAGCATACTCGTCAGCCTTAGACCCAAAGAATATCAGATGGTTCATCTGGGTGAAATCCCTTACTCTAGAAACCAGAGTGGGATCCCGAGGCAGGTTAGCCTGCCTAGTCTGAGTAGTCACCACTTGTCCTCTACCATTTCATCTTCTGATTAGTTTTTGGAATTATTTCTTAATAATTTTGAGTATTTACTTCTTGTTTAGCATTAGTGTTTTGGATTTTCTTGCTTACTGTTTTGATTTTTTGTATACTGTCTAGATTTGTTTATCAGTATTTTTGCTTGCTTACTATTGTTGCTATTTGAGTCCTGTAGTTACCATACTATATTTTTGCTTAGTATTGTTCTTTTGTTTGTTTGGTGTAGAATTCAGTTACTAGGGAGTTTTTAATTGCTCACTGTCTACCACACACTTTTCTGAATATACTCTTTGCTACTTTGATTTTTTTTCTATATATTGGGTTATTCATTTAGTGCATTTTATAGTTTACTAATTTATACTAGTAGGTTGTTTCATTAGCTTATTTTATTATATTTTGTGAGCCTACATATCTTATTATGTTTCCTTTACATATCATATTATGTTGTTTTAGTAGTTTACCTATATTTCACCAGTCTATAGTGTGGAGTTGTATAGGTTTCTTTAGAGTGCATCTTCCTGACCTTTTTAGTTTAATGAGTTATCAGTTTTAGTTTAGTAATGGCAGGATCAAATGGTGGACTAGGGTCATGTTGTCGGTTGGGGTCGGAGTTAAGAGGTAGGGGTGTTCAGAGGGGCACGAGCTTTTTTAAGTTAAGGGTAGTGTCGTGGAATAAAGAAACACTTACATGGAAATCCATTGAACTGGTGAAGTGTCTTAAGAGTAGACATATTACTATAGCATGTGTTCAGGAGATGAGATGGGTAGGTACTAAA
The DNA here is from genome assembly GCA_025642045.1 of Solanum sejunctum. NCBI lineage: Eukaryota > Viridiplantae > Streptophyta > Magnoliopsida > Solanales > Solanaceae > Solanum > Solanum sejunctum. The sequence continues at coordinate 8,325,520 of JAOTQJ010000099.1, read as the reverse complement.
GCTCGGGACCTTGATAGGTTTAAGTTATGGTACTCAAGTGGTTCTAGGGATGGAAATGGTGTAGGTATCCTAGTAACCAAAACCTTAGGGAATATGTAGTTGACGTTAGGAGGTTTAATAATAGGATGATAACTATCAAACTTGTGATTGGTAGGCATGTAGTGAATGTGGTAAGTTCTCATGCATGGTATACGCATCAATGAGAAAATCAAAAAATCTTTTGGGAAGAGTTAGATGAGGTTGCAAGAGGCATACTTGAGACAAAAAAAATCATTACTGGCGGTGATTTTAATGGGCATATCAGGGCGACCACTAGCTAGTTTGAAGATGTTCATGGAGGCTTTGGTTTTGGGGAGCGGAACGGAGGTGAGATGTCTCTCTTTAATTTTCTCAAAGACTTTAAGTTAGTTATTGTATCACAAAACCTAGGGCCTAGATGTGACATGATAAATGGGAACTCAAGAGTCCCCAAATAAGCCTCAAGATATCAAAACTTGCATCATCATTTCGGAAGCATACACAAAATTAACACATAGTTCTACGGGGCGGGATATAGGACTCACTCTATGGGGGCAATTCAGGACTTAGGATCTTTCCATCATAACATAGCAAAGACATAAATCACATAACCAACTCACATAATAATAGATGAAAGGTAACCAACCTATAATATAGACTAAAGTCGTAACACATAGCATAAAATGTAAGGAGGTTTACAAGGTGTCCAACAATACAGCTACATAGTGGGTCGGGGGACAAGACATTCCCCGGGCTCACCCTCAATACATAAATAAATGAAAGTATCAAAGGTAGATAGGTGGTAGATATTCCTTGAATGATAGGATTCAAAATTACAAATAAACTTGGAAGCCGAGCTAAGTGTCAAACGGTGGATGATCGAAGTCGTCGATCCATCATGTAGGTAAGAATATGCATTAGTACATTTAAATGTACTAAGTATGCAGGATGCAATGGATGAACTTAACAAAAACCTGCATATCCATATTAGATGACAAGGGCACATAGTATAAAAGGAGATATATAACGAGAAGTGTAGTATAGCAAGATGTCATAAAACCAATGATGCATGAGATGCAAATGATGCTCATTTATGTAGTAGGGTTGAGACCTTAATTGACATAGGCAAGACTAAGAGAGCTATTACTTAGAATACCAATGATTACCCCTCATCAGTAAAGAGGCAGTTTACCTGCTAAGGGTAAACCATGCTTTGCCGTATGTGCCTCTATTTCATATGAAGAAACCTTTCTTATGGGCCTTCCGTTTTGAATAGGGTTTTCATATCAAAACATATCATATCATATCATTTCATCTCCTTATAGGCAACCCCACTTTGGAGGCATATTTTTTTACGGGCCTCCAATTTTGGAAAGGAAACCTATGCTAGGCACATAGTTCAAGGAAAGGAGAGGGCCCTTGTTGATAGTTCTAACACCCCTAATCCGTCAGTGCCAAGTCATCATCGCGCAAGAATACTTATAATATACCTAATTATACATGCTTTCAAAAGATAGAAGTCTTGCCAAAACGTTTCAATGCACAATTGGACTTAAAATCGAAACACCTTTCATAATGGTTCATACGTAGGCTCAAATGGCAAAACCATATTTTCATAGTCATAAAAGTCATGCATAGAAATAACCCATTCATATACAAAATGGTGAATGCACCCAAAATGCTGAAAGAGCAATAATCAATAGACATATATGTGATCACATTCTGTCATAATCAATATCTTATCGAAATCATATCATATAACAAAATTGGGCTTAACACACTTCATAATTTCGATAATAATCCTTGTACATGAATGCATATGCTATGATAATCAGAGAATGTCATGGGTAATTAAGGTTCAATGTAAAAATCATAACATAATATGATATTCAAGTGAAAACATAACTAAATCCACATTTAAAAATCATAATATAATCACCCATACATAAGAAGAGGACATACATACTTATAATTTCATAACCCAAATTAATTCTTCATATAACAATTCGAATTACATTAAAATCATCAAATAAACACTACCCATGCATCAATATATTTTCAGTAATCATAATATTCAAAAGCTTGATTTAAAGTAAACTAGAAATTCATAAAATTGCTTGAAAATAATATAGGTCTCCTTGATTGGAAGGTAATCAGGGATCAAACCCACATACCTTCACTAAGATTGAGAAACCCCAGAGAAGTTTGAAGCAGAGTTGAGTTCTCAAGCTCCAGTGTTGAAATTTCCAAGAGTTCTTTAGTGGAAAGTTTTTGAGAGGTTTCAAAATATGAAGAGTAATTTTGAATGTTTGAAATAGTTTTTAGGTCTTTAGATGACCTTAGAATAGCATAGGAATTCCTAAAAGACCAATAGAAATAAATGAATTTATGAAAATACCATTAATGAATCGGAGGAAAAATTTATCGAAAGCCACTTAACTTTAGGGTAAAGGACTTGTATGGCACTCCATGGTCAATATGGAGTGCCCGTGAAATGATATTTAAATTTATTTTTGCAAATTTCAAAATTGAACCAATACTTTAGAATTTTTCGCACAAGCCCACTAAAGGGATACTTTTTATGAGCCATGTGAAGCCACATAGTCCGCGTGGTGCTACCATCACCCCAACCTTAGGAAAATTTCACGAAAATGTTACGAGACAAAGATTTAACATTTAGAAAAATTTTCACTCCGAAGCTTCACGAAAGGCCAAACGACCCATCTCATACCACATAATTCGTGTGACTGGTCATGTGGTCTCCCTTAGCACCAATGATGGGGTTTTCAAGCGTAGGCCACCATACTGCTCCTCCACATAACCTATAAAGTATCACATGGATCATGTAGGTGGCTAGTAAAGCGTGCCTTAGGTTGCAACACCACCCTAAGGCCAATATGCAAGGTTTGAGGCGAAGTGTTCTCTCACTTGAGGTAACACGACTCATGTGACCCCACACTAGTCGTGTGGTCTCTCTTGAGACACACTTGGTCTAAATCTTTGCCCAAAAAGAGATTTCTCAAGGTCCAACAATGTTATATGGAATCTGGGTCATTATATATTGCTAATGTATATTTCCTAAAGAGGGAAAATCACTTGATTACCTTTAGTTATACGGTAGCTAAGACTCAGATGGACTACTTGCTTTTCGGAAAGGGTGATAGAAATTCCAATTGAAATGAAATCTTTAGGATATATCAATGCAATTTAGGAGGAAACAATAAGAGGACATCAATACCTTTGTGAGAATTACAAAGTTATCCCGAGTTGAAATATTCCCACTCAACATAGGTTTCTCTTGAAGGATTTAGAGATTAAGAGAGATAATAAGAAAAAGGTCATTAATGCCCTATCGAGGATTAAATGGAGAGGCCTGACTCCTATCCTTTGTCAAGAAATGGAAGAAAAACTGAGTAGTTTAAAGGCCTGGAGTAGTGGAGGAGATGTGAACAGCAAGTGGGAACACTTCGGTTGGTTGCATTAGAAAAGTATCTACCAAGGTACTAGGGGTTCCGAGAGGGACCTTTGGTGGAACTTGAGTTAGAATGGTGGGAGGAGACTCAGAGTATTTTTCTGTTGAGATGGAAATTCATCAAGGATCTACGTTTAGACCTTTTCTGTTTACCTTAGTAATGGATGAGCTAACATGGTCTATTCAAGAGGAGGTTTCATGATGTAGGCTATTTGTAGATAACACAATACAAATTGATGAGAATGAGGCTAAAGTTAATGATAGATTGGAGGTTTAGAGAACGCTTTGGAATCAAAAGGGTCAAAACTGAGCAGGATTAAAATAGAATACTTGGAGTGAAAATTCAGTGTTGCGAAGGATGAAGCAAACACTAATGTGAAGCTTGACACTTAACCTATTCCCTGATGAGAAAACTTTATGTATCTTGAGTCTATGAACGAGAGTAGCGACAATATTGATTATGATGTTACACAACGTATTGGGACATGATGGATGAAATAAAGGCTTGCCTTCTGGAGTTTTGAGTGATAAGAATATACCACCTAAACTCAGAGCTAGTTCTTACAGGTGGTGGTTAAACCATCTTTGCTATATAGGGTGGAGTGTCGGCCAATTAAAAACTCATATGATCAAAAAATACAGGTTAGGGAAATAATGATGTTGAGATAGATATGAGCACACTAAGAGTGATAATATTAGGAATGAAACCATTTGGGATAAGCTCGAGGTTGCACCTGTAGATGAAAAGATGAGGACAACGAGACTATAATAGCTTGCATACATGCAGAAAAGAAGTATTGATGCTCCTGTTCGGATGTATAAGATGTTGGATTTTGGAGTTACACAGAAGGGTAGAGGTATATTGAACAAGTATTAGGGGGAGGTGCTCACACAAGATATGGTGAAACTTGATCTCATCGAGGACATGACCTTAGATGGAAAGGAGCGGGCGTTGCGAATTAGAGTAGTAGACTAATAGGTTAGTAAGGTTAGATTGATGTCTAACCATGGGGTATAGTAGCGTACTATAATTTGTTGTACCTTTTTATTCAGTGTTGTCATTATTGGTCTTATATATATTAATTTTCTCGTATTTATATACTATCGTTTACTTTTGTTATTCATTACTCTTTATGTTTTCTTTCTCTCCTTTCATTTTTTTCTATATCTAGTTTTTTCTGCTGATGGATTTTTGTGATAAGCATTCCCAAGAAACTGTATTGCCGCCAATCCTTTCCATCTAGTCTGAGTTGATGCACAGATAAAACTGAGAAAATGACTGAGACAAGCTGCTAAAAGAGAATCCACGAGGGCCATCTACAACCCGTAGAGAGATATATGGACCATAGAAGAGGCCTCATAAAATTGCCAAATGATTTGAAATTTTTTAAGTCTAAGGCTTATATACGAGAAAACATACGACCCATAAAGTATTTCTTGGCCCATAGATTGGTTTCACGGTTTGGTGATCCATGAATCAACTTTTCAGTATCTTGAGTCAAAAGTTTTCAGACGACCCCTAAAATCTTTCATGGCCCATAGAAGTAGTTTCGCTTCAAATTCTAGTGACTTGAGTTTTTGGACCCCTCATTTATGAGAGGTTGTTTACGGCTCATAGAATGATCTATGACCCGTAGATGGGGTATCGTAGACCCAGTTGACAGTTTTTAAGAAGGGTATTTTTTTTCTATTCCCACCCATTTAATCAAATCTTTGGCCATTTTAGACTTAAATAAAGTCTTAAAACAGAACCCTAAGTGTATTTTCACCATCCTTCATGCTTTAGTGTTTCTTGAGAGCACCAGAGGAGGGAGAAAAGTCAGCATTCAGGTTCAAACGTGAAGGTCGATTGGAATTTAATTATTTCTTCTATTTCTATGTATCTAAGGCTTACTAAACTATGGAACAACATTTTTTCATGTGTCGATTCACCTATTTGACTCAAAAATTAGAGCAAGAGTTGAGCTTCCAAATCCCTATCAACCAATTATTAAGTTTTAGCATCTATTATAAGTTCTTACAATAATGATATAATTATCATGTTGCACGACTAATAATGTGAGATAAACATAAATATTTTATACTTGATATAATGAACCCTAAGTTGAATGATCTTTATACAAACTTATGCATGGATTGAGTTGAGTTTTGAGTTTGATCTTGATTGTACGTGTTTAGTAACGTGAGCATGGTCGAGCGTGAGAAGCATGCTACATTTAATCAACTACATTAGTATGTATCTTACTTTTATTACATGATGAGTCTCATTGAGTAAGTCTGAATGACCTTTTGAGTCTACATTAAGTTTGATCGTCTTTATTGATTAACTGAGTTGATGATAAACTGAGATAAGTGGAGATAAGATAACCTAATGAGGTTGAAGGTTGAGTTGATTGACTAAGCATTGAGAATTGAGCTGATTGATAAGTTGACTATATTTTACTCTTGGAGTAGTATCAAGCACTGAGCTGGAAGCAGGTAAATTGTTAGGACCCACAACGTAAGTTATACCCCGAACGTCCTCAATTGGTTCGATTTAATAAAGTATTGGGACCTATGTAACATTTTACTTAACTTAGGTCCTTA
>JAOTQJ010000099.1:8286400-8303535 GCA_025642045.1 Solanum sejunctum | reverse complement strand
GTGGTCTCTTATCCGCAATCAGTGTATAATTTCATTTGAGTTATATTTCATGTACAATATTTGTTGCCTTATATATTCAGTATATTATCTCGTACTGAGTCCCTTCCAAGGGACCTGCATTTCATGTTGCAGGTACAGGTGCTAATAGATTTTCCCAGTAGAGTTTAGGACATTCAGCTGTTGTTACCAAGCTCCAGGTTGTTCCGGAGCTTTGTGCGTATTTGAGTTTATATATTTATATTATACAGTTAATTCAGATGGGGTCTGTCCCGAATATTTGTGGATACTTTCTCTCGACTAGAGGCTTTGTAGACTATGTAAACTAAAGGTGGTCATGTCTCGTACATTAGGCACCGTGGCCCTAATGGCCTAGCTATGCACATCTCCTTTTAGCTCGTTATTACCATTTATCTTCCTATAAGCATGCCAAACATATAAATCTAATTATAATATGTATACAAGCGAATAGATATAGGTTGATTCTCCCGAGACTTATCGGCAAGGGTGCCAGTCCACCCTAACAGCAACTTGGACGTGACAGAATCACAGCATAAATACAACTATTTTGACTGTAATATCTCAAGAACCGAGAAAGAATTGATCAATTGCAACTAAAATGGAAAAAGTGGGATCCATGCTCAAACTGCCAAACCAACCCCCTATAAAATGATCTCTACATCACTTTGATCCTACAGCCAAAACTTGAGCTCAGAACAAGACTCAGAACAATCAGAAACAGCCCAAAAACCACACGATATTTCTTATCAAAAATAATATATACATACAGAAGCTTCTACACCAATTTCCTTAAAAGTACAGTCAATTTAATAGGATCTGAATATACCATGACATATGTCTCAAAAAATAGTATAATTTAGACCCAAATTTCACTTAATTTCGATGAGAAATGGCCGAGATATCACAACTCAAAATTTAAAAAAAAAACGTAACATAACAGTAGCTAAAATACTATTTTTGCACTAAATTGGGCGCTATCAATTAATTTCAACATCACCATGATGTTCTCCTCACAAAAATACATAAAATAGACCCAAATTTTACTAAATTTTGACTCGAAATGAATAAGAAATTACATATCAAAGTTTTCAAAAACAAAATCAATATACAGCAGTGAAACATTAATATTTACCTCAAAAAATGTACCAAAATTAATTTCTGAAGCTCCCACAATACTTCTCTCGGAAAAATATACAAATTAGCCTTTTGAATCATCAAAAACGGATGAAAAATTAGAGAAATATCGCTAGCTGAAGTTTTGCTCTACATTTTCACAATTTTGGAAAATGATACGTAAATATCTGTGATTTAACCAACTTGCCATGTGGCATCTTTTCAGTGGGAACCAACATCATTCGCCATCTTTTTATTTTCAGCAACTGCTCAAACTTAATTTCGATGCTGGTCTCATTCAGAGTACAAAAAATATAATCCATATATGAAATCTGATCGAAAATAACATTTCAAACTCAATACTGCAGTCAAAATTATCATCAGAAGTCATTTTATGTCAATGTGGGTTCCATTTCTCAATATCGAAGTTTATTGAAGGGGCCAAAATATACCCAGAAGCATCAAAGACTGAACAAAAGATCCTCCTAGACTAAACTTGAAGTTTCGCAATAGTTCGGCATAATTTTCATTTGGGGCACGTTTACCAATGACGTCAACTATTGATCTATTCCGACGACTAAATTTGCAAAACTCGATATAATAACAATAGACATTCTCTTAGCCTAATTTGGCCATTTATGAGATGATGAAACTGTTAGAACTCCACTCTAAGGTTATTTACTAGGACCTTACCTGAAAATTCATTTTATGATTATAATGTCTCATTTACCCTGAATCATAGCATAGATGTCGACCGATTCACCCAACAACCGAAAGAATCTGTGTCAGTAAGTCACAACTAGCCCGAGATTGCTATGCAAATCCTCAAATTGATAAAATATTCACGGAACCATAAAAATAACTTCGAGGGTCATTACAAATACTTTCTTTGGAATTGTTAAATTCATTTTCTGTAAAGTCGAAGTTATGATTTTCTATTAGAGATTTATGAATAGATGAAGAAATTTGGGTTGGGAAACTTGAAATTTATGGAGAATAACTTACCTTGATAATGAATCTTAAAAGTTAACCTTAACTTGATGATTTTTTTGATAATTCTTGAGTATTTAAGTTTAGGAGTGAAAGAGAGAGTTTTACTTAAGAAACTGATGTTCTAAGCGTTTTGGGACATTAAAATAAAGCCCTCAAGGATATAGGATAAAATATCTTCAAAACGTGATAAAATAACATCATTTAACTTAACCAGAAAAGTTTGCGTCCAATCCGCAACTCGGATCTTCGGATAGCTTTGCACGTCTCTAGTAAAATAGTCATAATTTTTTTACTACAAACTCCAATTAATGCGAAATTAGATGCGTTGGGAAGTTAATTCAAAGATATTTAATTTGATATATTATGGGTCGCCTAACTTATTATATAATGAGAGGTATGATCATTTGAAGTTGACCCTCCTATGAACTCATATTGAAACATAGTTGATGGATTTTGAACTTGACTTGGGTGTTCCTTATGACCTCAAACCACATCCACCACTTCAATTACTTAGGAAAGGACTTTAACATACATTCACAATCTGGAGTTATTGGCTCACCTAATTTCATAGAATTTCATGTTGAAATTCAATCAGCAAGGAAGGTTTTAACTCGACTTTGTGCTAGAGGGTTCTTGTGACCTCAACTTAGCTCTAGATCTATTTTTACACTAAGTAATTGACTTTTAAAACCTAAGTTTCATTAAAATCATCCGGTAAAATCTTATATGCAGATGAGGATGGTTCGATCTTAACTAAAAGAAAATTGGGGTGTTACATTCTCATTCTCAACCTTTTTGTATCATGTGATTCCATGTTTTTTTGTATTTTATTTTTATTTATTTATTCTATATTTATTTTTTTATTGGCATGATTTTATTTATATTTTAAAATTTTAAATTATAGTTGAACTCATTGTTGGATAAAGCTATAAACTTACGTTTTCTTTTCTTATCCTATTTATGTATGTTATGTTGAAATTTGACATAAGATTAATATGTTAATATTTTTATTTTGAATTTAGAACTTATGCTATATCTGTTAATTTCACTTATTTTAGTAGTATTGACTTGATATTTCATATTACGCGCCATTTATTTTTTAGTTAGATTAGATAGATTATTTTTTATCAAATATTTTAATAATTTTACTATGATATTATATTTATAATATTTAATATTTTTGCCAAACATATATTTTATGATTTTTGCATAAATCTTGTATTTTTTCATTTTTAGAATTAATTTAATCTAAATATACTTATATAAAAAATATAAATTAATTTTTTTGTAATATTAGTTAACATATGTTTACTAATTAATATATATTTGAAAGACAATATAAATCTTAAACATTTAATCTAGTATTATTTATAAAAATGCTTATTTTTTCTAACATAAATTTTTATTTTTAAATAATTAATTTTTATTTTTAAAATTTGATATAATTTTATAATTACACTTTGCAACCAATTAACACAATTACAATTATAATATAATTTTGTTGTGGCAAACAAATGAGTCATAATATTACTAGATTTTATAATTATTAGACTAATAATTATTATTTTAATAATTATATTAATTTCAATTACCGAGTGACCTTTTAAATAGACTTTAGTCTTTTTCAACGTACCCAAAATAATGTTAAGTTGCTAGTTTTATTGATGTCAGAAATTATATTATTGCTACTATTCATTTGTTTATTATAGCGAATTAGAACTTAACAGACACCCTCTTCATACTTTTTTATTGACTTCACACATTTTTAAGGAGCAATAAATAAAATAACAGTTTAACTATATCATTTATTTAATATAATAAATTTAATACGTTGAGAAATATATTGAAAAATTATTATAATTAATAATAAGAATAAATTAAAAATTAGAAAAATAATTTTTTTCTTAATTTTCTAAGTTAAACAACTAAAATTAAACATGTACTTTTGATACAGTTGACAAATAACAATTGTTTGTGAGAGTAATGTCTATATATACTTAGTTATTACTCTTTAAATTCCAGGTTTTAAATGGTAACAAACTCCAATGAAGCTTCTTCTCATCTCTTACTGCTTTATTAATTCTCCTAGAAAATAACAATATTTCTTTTTCTTTTTTTTTTTCTTACGAAAGAAGATTCAAATGCTATAGCACGAATCACGATAATATATTTTTTTATTATAAAAATTATTTGAGCAAATACGTTTTAAAAAATAATTATTAGTTTTAGAAATATTTTTTTATTTGTTAGCATTTATGGTAATATATAGCAATAATATGATAAATTTGCACTTCTACTAAAAGTAAATTATGTATATCATTTAAATTTATTATAAGTGTTTAAAAATATATTGTGTTTGCTTGGTGCGAATTTGATGCAATGTGTATTAAAGTATGAGAGATAAATATATTATCCATCAATAAAACTTGGATTATATATGTTTTGTAAACATAATATGTATTAGAATTATATTATAAATGTATTCTAAGTATACAATGAAAAAATTTGTTATTGCTATAGATAATAAATATTTTTATAATATAGTATATCTATGCAAGTTTTTACTTATTTATTTAATACAAGATACAAAGTCCGTGCAAGCATGGGTGCAATATATATTAGTTCATTTATCTTGATTAATTTACGTGGCAAAAATAGAACTAGCAAAATTAACCAAATTTTTATTTTTTAAAGTTGTTAATTATTGTGATTTACAATACTTATAATATAATTCTCAAATAATATATGATATTCACTTTGTCACAATTTATGTGGAACATGTGAAACTTAGAGAGTCAACTAAATTTTTATATATGTTTTTAAATATTTTAGATTGTTAACTATTATGATTTAAATGCTCTTAATTAACGTAATTTTCAAATTATATGTGTTACTTTCTCTGTTGCAAATTATGTGACACACACGAAATTTTTAGGAGTGAACTAAATTTTAATAAAAATATTTTTTTAAGTTGTTAATAATTTTGATTTATACAACTCTTAACGTAATTTTTGAATAATATATGTTACTCTTACTGTATTTATATTGGCACAAGTGAAATTTTAAGAGTTAATCAAAATTTTAATATATTTTTAAAATATTTTAATTTGTTAATTTTTATATTTATAATACTATTTTTTAGTAATTTAGAAATACATAGCATACTAATAAATTGAAAAAAAAAATATAAATAGTGGAGAAGGGCATATTGGTCAATTGACAGACCGACCCGATGCTCCTCTATTTGCTTCTATCATAGCTCAACAACCAAAAGGTACATTACATAGAGAGATATTTCTATTGAAATTTATCCCTCGTTCTCCTCTTTATTTTTGAGTTTCAAATACTCCAATACATGTGCGCAACTACAAACTTTGCAAGCGCTTATTCTTTAGCATAGTAATTACTACTAAAATCCAGGACTTGAATTAATAAGAAGCTTTGTTTGCTTTGAGTTTCTTTCTGTCTGATAGTTTTTTTGCAAACCTACAAAGAATAAAATATTGTACATAATTAGTAATAAAATAGATTTATAGGAATTTCAAAATCATGTATGTATCTCTCTCCATATGTGTGTGTGAGAGATATAGTGATAAAAAGAAGGAAAAAAATATTTTCAAGCACCGACAAAATCAGATGTGCCATTATAAGCATAAGTATACATCTTCCTAATGTTTAACAAATCACTTCAATTTTGATAGTCAAATTTACTGAAACTTAATTTTTTTTCAAAAAAAAAATATTCCCTTAATTTTATTTTATGTGTCTTTATTTGATTGAATATACGAAAATTCATAATACAAAGAATGTTTTTAAAAATTTATCATGTAAATTAATCTTACGTGCAAATGATCACATACCAGAAGCACCCATTGAATCTATAAGTATACACTATTAAAGGTTGATATCAAAATATTTTACCTCATTAAAGCTATCTCATTGGTTTCTGGATTGTCTTTGGAAACTGGTTTCTTCAACAAATTTTCACCAACTTGTACCAATAAGTTCATATTTGCCACTGTAGCATTATCCATTGAGATAGTTGAGCCTGTTAATGCATTTTCCTGATATTACATATAAGGAACAATTAATTGTTTAAGGTTAGTTTATGTGCTTTAGTGATTATTTCACTAGAAACTATTGGACAAGTAATAGAAATTAAAAGAACAGAAGTAAAATATTTTAATTATATCATCATGCCTAAAATCCAATTATGCATGTACTTTATTTGGGTAGGAAGTTTCAAGAAAAATATAGAGTGTTTGTTTTTAGGAACAACTAAAAAAGTGGATTGCTCAAAATGTGGATTTGACAACTCAATGTATCAGGATGGGAGAAACTATTTTATTAGATATATATCTATGCCATATAGAAATCGAGGTCAAACAAAGTCTGTGAGATCAAAGTCATCAGGAACTACTCCTTGATATATAATTCTTTGTCCCTGAATTAATATATGGTTAGTAGATCCTTTGCGCGACCAATCAAGATAAACTTCATCCAATAAATAATTTGAAAAACTCTGAGATTCACTCAAGTTGTCACACATTAACGTACGTAATAAGTTATTGAGTGAATTAGTGTTCTTACTTGGACTCCGAGGTAATTCTCTGTAGCATTAAGAGCTTGAAAGACAGTGGAGACATAATATTCACTCATGTAAGAATTTCCTCTAGCTGACATTCGAAGTAAAGGTCTTGTCTTATTATGAAACATCCATTAAATAGCATCCCAATTAGCTGTCTCTTCTGCTGTGTATTGTTTGCCCGACTCTAAAGCAGTTCCAGTGCCTAACGAGAGCAACAAAATTTGTTTGTAGTTCAATGATTTAATAGAAGCGAATGATGGATCCTCTTCTGTTGCGCGTCTTGTTGCAACGGTAAGGACTATATATCAGCATGGTCATTCTTTATAACAATATCAAAACAATATATAAAGACATTTTATCGTAATTTTTTTGGTGCAAAAAGGAAATGTATATATTAGCATGAATCATCACACAAAAAGTGTGTTATTATTTCACACTCCAATTAATTATCAAATGTTTCCTTTTCGTACAGTGAATTATCATTACTTGTTGCATTATCCTATTTGAACTATATATATATATATATAAAATTACCTTACAAATACAAATTCTCTAAATGTGCATGTTAAATTACAATACCAAATTACTGTATTGTATTATATATCATTATGTTGTATTATCTTGTGTCGTGTTGTATTGTGTTGTTGTCTTGTATCATATCATATCATATTGATATTTTTTCACAATAAATGATTGTGACTTTTTCTAAGGATTGTGACTTTTAGTCACCTTTTTATACAACCCTTTGTTGGCTATAAATAGAGGGGTTTCTTCACCTTTTTTAACTATGAATTTATCAAGTTTTCTATTCTTCTTCTTCTTAAAACATTCAATTTAGTATACCTTTTAAATTTTATATTATATTTGTTATATTATTTATTATATTATACTACATTAAAAGCAGATACCTTTTCAAATTGAACGGTTGTGGCTTTTACAAAGAGTTATGACTTTTTCCATGAGTTATAACATTTTTGATAAGTTATGACCTTTACGAAGGATTGTGACTTTTTTCTAAAAAATTATGACTTTTCTAATAAGACATAATAAACGCTTGTTTATACTACGTTTATTGTCTATGAATGGATAAATCGATGTTTTCTCACATTTTTGAACTATGAATTTTCTATTGAATGGTTATAACTTTTTCTAAGAGTTATAATTTTTTCAAAGAATTATGACTTTTTTTTCCAAAGATTTGTAACTTTGCTGAGGATTGTGACTTTTCTAATAAGACAAAATAAGCACATTTTTCAAGTTATCTATTCCTCTTCTTCTTAAAACACCCAATTCAATATACCTTTTATATTTTACTAGAGGCCAATTTATAATATATATTATGTTTTTTTTAATTCCTGTGGTTTAGATAAAATTTGGAGAGTTAATAACTTAATATATTTTTAATTTTTTAATTATTTAAATTTATAATATTTTTAAGTAGTTTTAAATAATATACATTACTCCTATATAGGAAAAAAATTTATTATATTAATATTGTAATTTCATAGTTGAAGTAGATGAAGAAATAATTAAATAATAATAAATAAAAATGACATAGTAAAATTTAGTAGACACCATTAATAGTCACCATAAAACTTTATATTCGGGCACAGAAAAATATTTTTTTACGGGTAAAATATAATTTCATAGTTGAAGTAGGTGAAAAAATATTTAAATAATAATTAATAGAAATAACATATAAAATTAGGTAGACACTTTAATAGTCACTGCAAAATTAAGTAGACACATTATTATAATTTCATAGTTGAAGTAAATGAAGAAATAATTAAATAATAATTAACAAAAATGACACAGAAAAATTAAGTAAATACTTTAATAGTTATTATAGAATTAAGCTGACACGTCACATTCACCTGGCAGCTTCAAGCAGCTAAAGCAGGCACAACAACCCTACGCTGCTCAAATAGTCGTCTATTAATATACAAGAGAATATTTATTTATTTATTTATATTATTTTATATTGAAAGATTGTTGACTTTTTGAAAGATTGTGACTTCTTTAAAGAGTTATGATTTTTTTTTATGAGTTGTAATGTTTTGAAAGATTATGATTTTTTTGAAAGGTTATGATTTTTTGACAAGACGTAATATGTTCATATTATTCTTTGTCGTCTATAAATGGAGGGGTTTCTTTACACTTTTGAATGATGAATTTTCTAAGGTTTCTATTCTTCTCTTCTTAAAAAACTCAAGTGTAATTTACAGTCGTTGAGTGAGTTCGAAGTTCAATAAAATTTTAGCACCTTCTAATTTAAATATTAAATTATTATAATACCCTTAACTAAAAATACTCAATCTAGTACACCATCTGTATTTTATAATATATTTATTTATTTATATTGTATTAAAAATGGGAACTCTAATAATATAAAAACTAATTAAGCAATGAATTATAGGGGAGGGAGGAGAAGGTATATTTAAAAAGTGTAACTAAGAGATTTTAAAAATGACTTTTTAAACTTTACATACCACCATTAATTTTAACATATGAGAAAAAAAAATTAAGAAAATAAATCTATTTGAAGGTCACAAGATGCACCACATCACCTTCTCTATAGCTAACTTTATATGACAAATCGATATACATGTCGTGAATTTCAGTATGCATAGGAACTTATATTTTATATTCAATTAATTAATAATCATTTACTTAAATTTTTGGTTTTTATAACATTAACATTATTTTTAAAAATAGTGTATTACATGATTTAATATTCATCTGCAATATATGTGCATCAAAATTAGTGTATTAAAGCACACCTGATAGAATACGTAGATGATAATAATTTAATAATTAATATAATCAACTTTGAGGTATATTTTAATATATATATATATATATATATATGAACGGACGCACACACATATATAGTGATGATGCTAGGAATTTTGTAAGTTAGAGGTGTTTAAAACTTTATTATATACTTTTAAAAATATTATTTTTGGATTTAAAAAAAATTCTTGATCGTTTTAATGTGATACTTGCGAAAAAAAATTGTAAGAGGGAAGTACAATTGTACCGGATCAACAATAGCAATACCACCATCAAAATGATTGAATTCATGTTGATTTCCTTCACTATCATTAGTCACAAAATAATGTGGAGGAAAATATATTGGAGCTGTCGCCGTGGAATAACATATATCAGACATTTTAGCATCCAATTCACGAGACTTTGCCAACTCCATTTAATATTAGTCAGTGATTTAGGATGTGAATTGTCATTCAATTTTATATACAAGTTTTTACTTATTCAGTTGATAAGGTGTATGCAAGATTTTATTTCTTAAAAAAAGAATTGCATAAAAAATATTACTTTCTCTATTTTATTTTATGTAACTTTGTCTTTCGTCTGTTTTAAAAATAATATCATTTTATTCTATAGGAAATAATTTAACTTTAAAATTTTTCTTTTACCTTTAATAAAATAATTCTCAACCATACAAATATCTTAAAATAATTTTAGATCATAAATTTTAAAAGTTTTATTTTTTTAAATAGTATATTAAATCAAAAAGTATCACATAAAATAAGACAAAAAAATTATTTTTTTACCTAATTTATAAATAATCATAAGAGATCATTTCTTTGATTTACCTCGGACTTAGTGAAAAATATTGGCTTGCTCCTCTTGACGTCAAAGGTTGTGATGATGACATCTGTCAAAGCCTAATGCAAACGAGTTTCTCCCAAATTTTCTTCAAGAGCTTTGTGAAGTTCTATTCCATCATATTTGGGTGAATTAAGTGGAAGTAACCATGGAGGACTGCATATGGCAACAATAAATTTGTTTTATTATAAAATTTATTTATTATGAATAATTAACTTCAGTTATTTTTTTTTATAATTTAATAGTGTAAGTGTATCAAATTTAGACTTAGAATAATATTACAAAAGAATATGTAAAAGATTATATATATCGAGATGAAAAAATTTTAGGATCGTATTTGAAGTGAAAAAGGCATAACATCTTTAGCCGCGGAGATGGGTAGATCAGTCGTTTCATTTGGACTACTTATCATAGCAGTTAATAAGCCACTTGTACTTGTTCCGGCAATTTATATCAAAGTAGTCTACAAATCTTGCATTTGTATTATTATTCAATCTCTGATTTAAAAATAGTCGTCGTTCATTAATTAGATAAATTTGTACAACAAACTTTTCCCTTTTAAGAAAAAACTATACTAGGTAGGTAAAGAAATAGATGATACCTAAAGCTCTGCTTCAAGAAAATCAAGAATAGTAGCTGGAATGATTCCCTTAATGCCACCTCCATCAATGCTAAGGATAGTTACCCTTAGGCTCAAGTCAGAGGTCGCTGATATAGTATTAGTTAATATCATAAAAATTAAAACTAGAAAAGATCCATTAGTTGCCATTGCAGATAATTAGAAATTCTTTTTCTATGCAAATCTAATGTGAAGAGGTATATAGAAGTATCCATAGTTAAAATATTTTTCGTATCACGGATCATTAATTTTTTTTACTCAAAGCAATTACAAAACATGCAAAAATATTATCAATATTCAAAATAATAAAGGTGTAATTAAAGGATATGAATTTAAAACTAAAAATCATATCCAAAGAGGGTCCCATAATTTTAATAAAATTGTATAACTAATTTCTCTTGTATAATAAGAGAAAGCAAAAAGAAATAGAAATAGTAGTGAACTAAAGAATTGTTCTAACGAATATTCATGATTTAATTTGGATCGATTTAATCAAGCAAATAAAATCAATTTCTTAAAATGTTAGGATCAAATCAAATCAATTAATTAATCATTTTTCATCCCTCAATTTTTTTACGATTTCATAAGCTTTTTTGGTTAATTTGATTTTTGTGGGTTTAAAAAAAAATATAAGACGTATACTTTCAAGCACACATTAAATTGATTATAATCAATTAAGAATGGGAAATGACTCAAATATGCAATCAAATTTTAACAAAAAGTTCATTTATATCATCTGTTAAAAGTTTGATTCAAATATGTATTACCGTTAAGGAAAAGGTTCATTCATGCTATTATTTTATAACGGTGGTTTTGCAAAACCACTTTTTACATGTGTCATATTTTAATTAGACCACATCATTTTAAAAAAAATCTAAATACATTTTTTTAAAAAAACCTTCACCCAAATAATAAACAACCAAATTATATTATTAAAAAGAAACACATAACCCTCATTCATTATTTCTTGGCATCTCTAATACAGAAGAGTGTTAACAACTCTTCTTCTAGTTCTTGTTCTTCTGAGAAGATTAAAGAGGAAAAGTTTCATATTAGTACTTAATATTTGTTTAATATGGTGGATAGAGAATCTCAAGAAATATACATGTGGAGTTTTAAGTCTTGTGGATTATTATTTTTGTTTGTAAAAAGATATTATTTAGTAGGTAATGTTTCTTTAATGATTCTTGTTTATTTCTTCCTATTGTGGCTTCGAATCTGAATCATATTCATTTGTAAAATTTAGGGTTTTTTACACTTGCTCTGTAAATAATGTAAATTATTATTTTATTATTAAAATTTTGACATTATTTCAATTGTTCTTTTGACATGTGTCCATTACTGAAGAATGATCGATAAAGTAACAGTATTTTTCTATTATGGGGGTGAATGAGTCTTTTCTCCACAGTTATTGTACACTAAGAAATTGATACATGCGTGATATCAATTTGATCCAGACTTGTTATCTTACAAAGATCTTTGTGAAGAATTTAAAAAGGAGCTTATTTTTTTTGAAGTCAAACAACTCTTAGTTGCTGAACCATCTGGTAGATACTACACAATTGAAAGTGATGAAGGTATTCGGGCTTTACAATATCTTATTTGTCATGAGTTTAAGAATATTGACTTATTTGTTGTAGATGATACAGATTTGATAGTTCATACTCATAGCATTTTTCATCATTTAAAGAGATATCATGTAGATGTTGAAGTTGCATCAGATGATGAACATGATTTAGGAGATTCTGCTTGTGAGATTGATACTCCATTTGATGTGGAGGATGATGAAGAAAGACTTAAGTTGTTTGAGAAACAAAGAAAGAGTATTGTAAATGATAAGTTAGAGCATTATAAGAAATTAGAGAAGAGAATATCATTTGCTACCATTGAGGAAGCTAGACAGATAATAAACTACTATGTTGTAGCTAATCATCATGGATTGAAGATTGAAAAATTTGATCGTACTAGGGCTAAGTATGTTTGTCAAGTTGGATGTCCTTTTAAATGTAATATTTCACAGGATAAAAAGAGAACTTCTGGATTTAGTATCAAAAATCTGATAAACGAACATACCTATTCTCCATGCTTCAAAAATTCAAGGGCTGATTCGAAGACATTAGCCCAATACTGCAAAATTAAATTACAAGAAAATTCTAAGTACACTGTGAAGGAAATGAGAGGAGAATTATCAACTGATTTTGAGTTGAATGTGACAAAATTCAAGCTAAAGAGGTCTAAGGTGATGATTCTTAAAATATTAGATGGGAGTTTCAAGAATGACTTTTTACAAACTTGAAGCATATGGGATTGAATAAAATGGTCTAATCCGAAAACTGATATTGAAATAAACATTTCAAAAGATGCTTTTAAGCAAGGTATAAGAAAGTTCTCGAGGATGTACATATTTTTAACGCCTTGAAGCAAGGTTGGAGAAGTGGAGTGAAACCACTTATTGGTTTGGATGGTACTTTCTTGAAGGATAGGATTAAAGGTCAATTGTTAGTTGCTGTTGGACAAGATTGTATGAATCAATTCTATCCACTTGTATGGGCAGTGGTTGAAAAAGAAACTATCAGAACATGGTCATGGTTTGTGGAGCTTTTGAAGAGGTCTTTAGACTTAAAAGATGGAAGTGGAGTGACCTTTATTTCAGATATGCAAAAGGTATATCATCTTTTAAAGTATGTTTTATTATATTTTTTGACTCATTTTTTATTTTAAGTATGACCACCACTTATGAGATTCCATTGAGTATGTTATCTTTGTTGTTATTGTGATCACCACCTGATTGTTATATTCTTTTTAATTTGACAGGGACTACTGGATGTTGTGAGCAACGTACTTCCTGTTGCTCATCAAAGATTTTGTGTTAGACACATTGAATCTAATTGGCTAAAAAAAAGAGGAGTGGAAAAATGAGAAAGTTGATGTGGTGGTGTGCTTGGAGTACATATGATGAAGAGTTTAAAGATCAACTCAACAAGCTAGGAAAATTGGATAAAGATGCTACTAAGGACTTGATTGGTAGACCATTCCAGGCATGGTGCAGAGCCTACTTTGACACACAATATAAAACACAATGGTTGATAATAATTTCACGAAATCCTTCAATGCTTGAATTTAAAAAGCAAGGGGCATGCCAATTATCATAATGTTGAAGGAAATAAGGATTAAGGTTATGACTAGACTGACAAAATAGGAAGACAAAGCTAGGCATTGAAAAACTAATCACAATCCACAATATATGAAGTTGTACAATGATTACAAGTCAATAGCACATGGATGCATTGTGAACTTTAATGGTGATTATGATTACGAAGTGTCGGAAGGTGATGATAGGCATACTGTGAACTTGGAGCAGAATAGATGCACTTGCAGGATGTGGGACTTGTCTGGAAACTCCCTGCCCTCATGCCATTAATGTATTTATGCATGAAAAAATTATTCTAGAGACATAAATTTACTAATTTTACAGTAAAGAAGTCTATTTACTGATATACAAGCATAAGATATAATTTGTTAGGGGTAGACAGTTTTGGAATGTTGACCCTACTTATGTAATGGAGCCACTTGAAGTGATCAAAATAATTGAAAGACCCAAAAAAAAGAGATAGAACAACAGATGAAGCAAGAAAGAGAAAAGTTGAATGGAGTTCAGCAAGGAAGGGTTTTATAATGACATGCAGTAAATGTGGGGAATAAAATCACAATGCAAGCAGTTGTTATAAGATAAATGTTTTACTTATTTGCTTATTTTAGTAAATGTTTAACTTCTTTTTGTAAGCAAAATGTACTTATTTAAGTGAAATCTAACTAATTGTATTCGTATAGCTGGATAGTTTTTTTGGACTACTATAGCTATGTATTTCTTGAAACTACACTAGTTCGGAATATAAGTTTGTATTATTTTTGTTGATTGAAAATAATGGATGGACATATTTCAAAGAAGGACAAAGATAAAAAACAAATTGGTCAAACACCAACTGGGTCTCAACAATCTGGCCATACCTCAGGAAGCAGTTGTTATGGAACTGAATTTGGTACGTAACAACTTCAGTAGTCATCCTTACAAACTCAAATTAATACTCAATAGTCAACTGCTTATAGACCTAATATTGGTGATGATGAAGACCCAGTATTAAGGTTAAAAACTATTTCTGAAGTTGATACATTATTGGCTATGAGTAACAACAGAATAATGCCACCAACTGGTAAAATTCAATTCACTAGAGATGTAACTGGGGTGTAAACTCTAACTAACTTGCCTTATTCGGCAACAAAGACATCTTAGCGAGGAAGAGAAGTCATTACATACAATCAGTTACAAAATGAAATAAGAAAAAAAAACGTATCAAGATGATGGCAAGAAAGGGACAAGGGGAACAGGCTCCATATTATTCTTAAATATGAAATTTGTTTTTATTTTGTGATGCCTAGACATTTTAAAGGTTAAAGTGGTTGACATTTGATTTTTGTTATTATAATTAGTTTAACCTTTAAATGGCAATTATGTATTTCGTAATAGAATGACAACTGATGGTAAACTTCAAATATTAAGTTACATAGTACTTTGCTATTGAAGTCTTTGGATGTGCCCATCATTCTTATGCAAGGGATATTGTCTTGTGCAAATCATGCTTCTGTGAAAAAATAAGGCAATTATGCTTATTCAAAGGATGTTGTCTTGTGCTTCCTGTTTGCTTCAGCGAAAAGTTTTTGATCTGTTCTTGCTCTAGCTGGTATCAAAGCTTCATTTTATTTGAAATATTAGTCTTATAATCTTTGTTGAAGCTGATGTAAAATTGATTAGTTGGAACTACCCTATGGCTAATATGATTTCTTGTGAATGCAAGTCATTTAATTGGAAAAACTGAACTTCTATTACATGGCAAAAAGGAATAATGTGCTCTGCTTCTTATCTTTATTCTATATCATTTACACATTCACACAAATACAATTTAGCTTGATTTTGAGGGAAAATAGAATATTATATTTTGCACAAATTGTTACTATTTCAAGATAACCAGAGCCATAGAGGTAAATGCCATAATTTAAGCATTGCTTCTCTAGGATATGGCTAGATAATCGTAATGTTCGAGCCAATTTTTGCATTATTCTTTATGTCAATGCTAAAACATATGAAAAGAGATTGCCTACGTGTTTTGGCTTCGCTGAAGTTTGAATCAAAGACCTCATAATGTTCAACATACTTTGTTGACTACTGAAGCACGTATACTCATCTTTAACCTCTTTTTCGCTGTCATATTCATTAACATAGTCTGCTTAGCTTTCAATGGATTCTCTGTGTGGATAGACAATTTATGATTTTGTTACTCTTTTTTTCTTTATATCATATGACTAGCAAAATATTGCATGCTCTTAAATAGTATTTTATTTCATTAGTTAGTTAGCTAATAACTCCTAATTATACCCCATGAGAGTGGTTTAGTGAAAGAGTTTTGTCCAAGATTTATATGCCTATAGAAACTGTGGTGACTTTCTAGTACTTATTTTTTTTCATATAATATTTGTATGATATAAGCTGAAATGGAGCAACACGGTATGTGAGGGTTCATATTGCCAACTCAACTTATAGTTTGTGCAAGGAGGGAGTTGTTGTTTACAATATTGTGTGAACTTGAAAATTGTTAATCTGACACTTAATTTTAAATATTATTCAAGGTATCTTCAAGTCGAGCTTTGATGAGTCATCCAAGGGTGAGGCTAAGTCTTATTAATTATTATTTGTTTCTGTATATTTGGTTATTAGGCACTATATTAAGATGATCCTGTGTCACGACCCAATCTAGGGTCGTGACCAGTGTCCGATAGGGACACCTAGACACATTCTAACCTTAAATTTCCAATGAAACTGACCTGGAAACCTACCAAAATTTCGGCAGAGTTTCCTCTGTTTTATTCACTAACCTCACCTACAAAGAAAATCCAGCAACAACCCATACACAATATAAATATATATCCATTTATACATATACATAATTGCGGGCCGACAAGGTCTCCGATGCGGTCCTGCCGCCTAATAATCATATCATACATAGAGTAATGCGGTCTCGCCGCCTGATCAGGTATCACATATATATAATAGACCATGTGCTCAAGTATATCTCACATACCCACAACCCACTAGTATCCACAGACCTCTAGACATATATG
>JAOTQJ010000099.1:8255833-8286300 GCA_025642045.1 Solanum sejunctum | reverse complement strand
GCTTTATGTTTTTAAACATAGGGGTTAGGCTGCGTACATCCGACCCCCCTCACCTCGCAATGAGCGGGAGCCTTTTGTGGCACGGGGGTATGTTGTTGTTGTTATTAAACTATTGTTTCTTGTAGAATTGAATTAAATCTATCTATGTCTATGAAATAACTTTTTATTTGTCAATTCAAAATATTCTCGAATTCTCTAAAATGAATAGATCCTCTAAGTAGTTCCCTAATAGAATTGTCACATTTATCAATTTCTTATGAAAATATATTAAGGACGTGATTTTTATACTTTTTTTTGCATACATTTCAACTTACTCAACATTTGTCAACCATCAAAATAATATATGATCTTAACTTAAATATCATGCTCCCTCTTGTTATCTCAATAATTTTTTCTTGGAAAAAGGCTCAAATATGCGATCAAACTTGAACAAAGTTCATTTATGCCATTAGTTAAAAGTTTGACTTAAATATGCTATTATTGTTAAGGAAAAGGCTCACCCATGCCTTTTTCTGATAATAATTTTTACAAAATCACCTTTTACACATGACATGTTTTAATTCGACCACATTATTTTTTAAAAAAAATTAAATTCTAAATAAAATTAAGAAAAAAGCTCTACTCAAATAAAAACCCACCAAATTATAAAAAAATATATAACCCTCACAGTTTATTTCTTCGCATCTCTAATGCAGACGAGTGCTATTAACTCTTTTTCAAGTTCTTTTGAGAAAATTAAATAGGTAAGTATTCATATTACTACTTAATATTTGTTTAATATGGTGGGTAGAGAATCTCAAGAAATATACATGTGGGTTTTAAGTCATGTAGATTTATTATTTTTGTCTATAAAAAGGTATTGTTTAATAGGTAATATTTCTTGCTTTAATGATTCTGGTTTGTTTATTTCTATTGTGGTCACGAATCTGAATCGTATCCATTTGTCAAATTTAGGATTTTTTTTTGCAATTTCTCTGTAAATGATGTAAAATCTTATTTTATTGTTAAAGTTTTTGACATTATTTCAATTGTTCTTTGGCATGTGTCAATTACTGAAGAATGATCGATAAAGTAACAATACTTTTCCATTATATGGGTGAATGTGTCATTTCTCCTCAGTTATTGTACACTAAGAAGTTGGTAAATATGTGACATCAATTTGATCCGGACTTGTTGTCTTACAAATATGTTTGTGAAGAATTTAAAAAAGAAGCTTGATTGTTTTGAAGTCAAATAACTCTTAGTTGCCAGACCATCTAGTAGATACTACATAATTGAAGGTGATGAAGGTATTCAGGCTTCACAATGCCTTATTTGTCATGAGTTTAAGAATATTGACTTATTTTCTATAGATGATACAGATTTGATAGTTCATACTCAAAGCATTCTTCATCATTTAGAGAGATCTCATATAGATATTGAAGTTACATAAGACAATGAACATGTGTTAGGAGATTTCAATTGTGAGATTGATACTCCATTTGATATGAAGTATGATGAAGAAAGACTTGAATTGTTTGAGAAACAAAGAAAGAGTACTAGAAGTTATAAGTTAGAGTATTATAAGGAATTAGAGAAGGAAATGTCGTTTGCTACCATTGAGAAGCTACACAGACAATGAACTACTATGCCATAGCTAATCTTTGTAGATTGAAGATTGAAAAAATTGTTCGTACTAGGGCTAGGTGTGTTTGTCAAGTTGGATGTCCTTTTAAATGTAATATTTCATAGGATAGAAAAGGAATTTCTAGGTTTAATATAAAAAATTTGATAAACAAATATACTTGTTTTCCATGCTTCAAAAGTCCAAAGGCTGATTCAAAGACATTAGCCCAATACTTCAAAAGTAAATTACAAGAAAATCCTAAGTACACTATGATAGATATGAGAGGAGAATTATCAACTGATTTTGATTTGAATGTGACAAAATCCAAGCTAAAGAGATCTAAGGTGATGATTCTTGTAAAATTAGACGGGAGTTTCAAGGATGACTTTAACAAACTTGAAACATATGGGGCTGAATCAAAATGGTCTAATCCGAGAACTGATATCGAAATCAACATTTTAAAAGATGCTTTTGTGCAAGGCAGAAGAATGTTCTCAAGGATTTACATATGCTTTAACGCTTTGAAGCAAGATTGGGAAAGTGGATTGAGACCGCTTATTGGTTTGGATGGTACTTTCTTGAAGGATAAGAATAAAGGTCAATTGTTAGTTGCTGTCGGACAAGATTATTCTATCCACTTGTATGAACAGTAGTTGAAAAAAAAAACTACCAGAACATGGTCATGGTTTGTGGATCTTTTGAAGAGGTCTTTAGACTTAATAGATGGAAGTGGAGTGACATTTATTTCAGACATGCAAAAGGTATATCATCTTTTAAAATGTGTTTCATTATATTTTTTGACTTATTTTCTATTTTGATTGAGACCACCACTTATATGTTGTTGTTTTTATTATTGTGACCACCACTTGATTGTTATGTTTCTTTTAATCTAATGGGGATTACTAGATGCTATGAGCAACGTACTTCCTGTAGCTCATCAATAATTTTGTGTTAGACACATTGAATCTAATTGGCTAAAAAAATGGAGGGGTGGGGAAATGAGAAAGTTGATGTGGTGGTGTGCTTGGATCATGATGAAGAGTTCAAAGATCAACTCAACAAGCTAGGTGACGTGCTGTCAAAATACAATACTTTTGATGCTTAAAACTTAGAATTTTGTCTATTCTTAAAGTGATATTAGTGTTTTTGATGTGTTTTTATGTTTATTTTCAGGATTACAGGATTTGGCATGATTTTGAGCTAAGTGTGCAAATATTAAAGTTTTTACTGTTCTACGACACCCTTTATAGGCCATGAAAGTTTTCAAGAGTCATAGAGTTGGTTTTATAGCAAAATCCAATGAAGGGATAATTTTCTGAAGTTGAATCTATGAACTATAAGATGAGCCGTAGAATAAAGCACAAGTTGTGGACAAGGTTTTGAACCTTGAGGATCAAAAAGTGGGAAGTTGCTAAAATGTCATCATACGAAATCCTATATGGGCCATAAGTTTGAATGCGACCCATAGAAAGGTCTTATAGAAGTGCAGGCCAGAATTGAAGATGAAGTCTACGAAGCCCCGATTACGGGCCGTAGAACTTAGTATGACCCGTGAAATGGTCACAGTGCCTGCCGAATCTAGTTCTCCTATTTTGATTTGGTTTTTATTTTAAACACTATAAATAGGTTTTTTAAGATTATTTTCAGTAGAGAATAGTAGATAACAAGAAGAGAACGTGAGGAACATTGGGATAAACACTTGAAATAATATTTTATGATCTTAATTCATACTTTATGATTTCGAGCTTGGATTTCTTGTTCTTAATTTCATTCTTGTAAGTGCTTAATTATGTTATTCTATATCATGATTCTTGCATCTACAATGATAATCAGTAGCTAAATTCACAACTAGGGTTGTGGGAACCATGAAGAACTAACAAGGTAAAATCAAATAATTCATAATTCTTGAAAAGTGTGCATGCATATATTAATTAATTCTCTTCATTTTGATTACTTTTTAATGGTAGCCAACGTTAGAACTCGCCTGGTGTTATTGACTGGATCAAGGTAGTAATGAATAGGAAAATAGATTAATTAATATGATTCGATTGATGTTTTCACGTCTAATGAACCAAACTAGATCATGGGAGGTTGTATTGGAACAATAGGTAAGGGTGAGTAATGTCATACTGTGGGGATATATCAAATCACGTAGTGAAATTTACCTCTCACCTGGATCAAAGGGTTTGATAAACGTAACTTACAATTCTTCATGCAACACACTAGAAAAGAATGCAATTACCTGGTAGTACTAAGGTAGGAAATCATCGGGAACACAATACCTTAGTTACTCTTCTTACTGGTTTCACATACTTTTTTTAGTTTAAAATTTCTTTCTGCAATTTTACAAAACTCCCCCTTTAGGGAGATAAGTAGGTTAATTAACTCCGATTGCTTGAGATTACTCTAAGTCTACCATATTCCTTATGGGATTGATCCTAATCTCGATTAGGTTATATAACTTGACAATGGCTGCTTTAACCTTCAAAAAGAAGGTGTAGCTTGGGTGACATCAAGATTGTGGCACCGTTGCCGAGGAATACAACTAGATTTGTTTAATTTGAGTAATTCGAGAATTAATCCTTATTTTTCTCATTTTACATTTTTGTTAATTTTGTTTTTGTTTTAGCATACAAGTGTAGTGTATACACAACACTCAAAGTCGAGGCATTCCCTTGACTCCGTTTGACCTTGAGATCCAAAGGACACTGAGAAAAATGGCCCAAGATAACACATCTGCAACTAATACAGTAAATATAGGACTGAACCAGAACCAGAATAAGAATGATAATAACCCACCTTCACTTGAGGATATTGACCCACCACCACAGGATCTGAATGTTGAAGCTCATACATGGAATCAATATTGACTTAATCCTATGGCGATGGATATCATTAGAGCTATTGTTTTACTGCCAATACCGGATGACACAAAGTTCATTATTTTCAATGGGTTACTTCAAATTCTCTAGAACCACTAGTTGTTCACGGGCCTACTATCAGGGATCCATATAACCATATACACAATATTATCTTCATTTGTAAGAGTATGAGTGAAAGGGAGAATATGTCTCTGGATGCCATCGAGTTCCATGTCTTTCCATTCTCTAACAAGCAATGCAATGATATCGTTATTCGAGCTTCTATAGAGTTCGATCACCAGCTGGGCTGAATTATAGATTGCCTTTTTGGAAAGGTTTTTCCCTAGATCGAAAAAGCTAAAGGTGAAAGACCAAATCAACAACTTTGAGCAACTTCTTGGTGATTCGATCAGTGCCACATGGGAGAGGTTCACAAAGTGTTTGAGGAGTGTGCCTAACTACAAGATTGTGGATGATGCCTTAGTAGAGATCTTCTGTCAAGCCGTAGATAGGAATAGCTAAGCATGTGCTAATACCATCATGGTTGTCTCATTTCTAGATCGTCTATTTTCAATGATTGCTGAAAGGCTAGAGAAAGTGGTCAAGATGAATCATTTATGAGGAACGAGGGATAAATTGATAATAAAGAGTTCATGTACAGTTGGTACTAATTCAACACAAGTAAAAATAAATGAGGATAGTATGGAAGAGATTGCTAGAATTAGTGTGAGTGTAGAGTTATTGATGAAGCAGAGCCAAGAATGTGTTAATACAGTAGCTCATTAGCTTTTGCGAGCACCCATGTATGGGGAGCCTTACTATAAGGAGGACACTTGCTTCGTCACTAATTAGGTGGGGGTTTCTGGACCAACAACCAAGGGTCCAATCAGGACTATTAGTGCCAAGGTTAAGGAAATTAATGCCAGAACTATAACAGGGGTGGCGCCTTCAGAGGCAAAAGTTGAGAAGGTTACTATGATAGAAATAGGGGCCAAGATAGAGATGCTGATTGGGGATGCAGAGAAGGTTATAGGAATGGTATACATGTGCCACCACATAATCAATATTTGGGTGCTGATAGCTCTAAAGTTGAGGAGATGTTTGATCGTCTGTTGAAGAAAGCCGATTCTCAGGATAAGACATTGAAGGGGATAAAGTCTGACATCCCCAACATTAATAAGAAAATTGAGTGTCATTCTATTGTTATCAAGCAACTTGAGAAACAATTAGACCAAATGTCAACTCAATTTAACCAGCTCTAGAAAGGTATATTATCCAACAATATGGTTCAAAATCCAAAGAATGAGGGGCAGTGTATGGCAGTGACTACCTGTGTTGGCAAATAGACCATTAACCCTCTGATGCAAGTTAATAATGATGATGCTCATGATGAGATAGTGGAGCTCAAAGATGCAGAGACTGGAGATTATCGTATCAAGGATGGGGTGAGTGATGCTATAGAGACACCATAGAAGTTGAAGCCCATTCCTAGACCTTTTCCTCCTTTCCCTCAAAGAAGTAAAAAGAAGGAGTAGGAAGGAAAATTCAGACACTTTCTTTCCATGCTAAAACAACTCTTCATCAATGTACCTCTTATTGAGGCATTAAAGAAGATGCCTGGGTATGCAAAGAAGGACTTGGTCACAAAGAAGCTACTTTAAGCTAGGAGCTCTCCTAAGATCTTTAACATTATAGTGCGATTGCTACAAGGTCCTTGGTGTAGAAATGAGAAGATCTCGAAGTATTCACCATACCCTGCACCATTGGAGATGTCATGTTCGCAAGGGCATTATGTGATATAGGTTCCAATATAAATCTGATACCCCTTACGGTCTTTAAGAAGCTAGGACTAGGAGCCCCTACTCCTACGAGCATGAAATTGTTGATAGTTAAGCAAACAGTGAGGAAGCTTATAGGAATCCTATATGATGTCCTTATCAAAGTAGAGCAATTCATATTCCCCATAAACTTTGTGATCCTTGATTGTGAAGTCAACTTCAAAGTCTCAATTATCTTGGGAAGGCCCTTCCTAGACACTGGACGAGCACTAGTGGATATGGAAGATGACCAACTCAAGTTTTGATTGAATGATGAAGAAGTTATCTTCAAGATCTGTCAGACGATGAAGAGGCCTGACGACTTGAAGATGGAAGTTTGGGAACTTGGTGAAGTCTAAGTAAGCAAGTTTTCCAAGTTGTACCATGACACTAAATCAAGCGCTATTAGGGAGGCAACTCAAGATATTTAATGTAATAGTGGTAGTTTTGTTTTGGTTTTAGCTTTTGGACTTGTATGTCATTTGATTTTTAGTATTTTGGTTGTAGCTTTTGCATATTAGACTGGTGGCATATAGAGTAATAGTGTGTTTTGAAAAGAATATGCGGGTACAAGACCAAGTCAACTATCTTGGGCTGAAGAAGCAACAAGAAGTGCTTCTATGATTGGTTCTACAGGTTGTGTTTGAAACTACGACCCGTATGCTGACTCGTAGAATACTTCCAGTGAGCAAAATGTGTACACTCCAATCCACAAGCTAACTTTTAGCTCGTAGACAAAACTATGGGCCATGAATGGGGCTCGTGGACTCCAGGTAAGTTTTCTACTTTGGCTAAGTGTTAGGGGTTTCTACACCTATTTTATGAGTCATATTTCATTATATGGCTCGAGGACAGGTCCGTGAAACCAATCTCCCAAATTAGTGCTTGGGCAACCTACAAGACCAAAATCTATGGGCCGTGTACGACTCGTAATCGGGGTTTCATAGAGTCTGGGCCCGGTCATTTAATCCGACTTGGTCAAAGTATAAAAAAGGGGACAATAATTTTGACCCCTCACTTTACAAATATTTTTGAAATTACCCAACCTCTCTCCTTCCCTAAGCAATCCGACCAGTGTCTGCCATCATCCCTATATTTTGGCACTCTTTCCAGCGACCTAGGGTGAGCCCCTCATTGGATTCCTCTTTAAATTTTCCATTATTTTGCTTAATATTCAGTAAGTTCTTGGCCTTAAAATCCTTGTACTACCATGATTGATGTGATTAGGTTATAGTTAATTGATCATTATAGTAGTCCAATTTTAATGGGTTCGAAGACATGGTTACTTTTGTATGTGCTTTGTGTTTAACCTTTATTGAAGTGGTGTCATTTTTTGAATAGTGTTAAATGCTGAAAAATATATATGTGGTCATGTTTTTTTTAATAATACTAAGAGAATTCCATGTCATCACATGTCATTTGCATTGGATGGAATACATTGCTTGAAAAATAACGCGTGTGATTGCATGCGTGTGCCTTGATGTTTAACTTTCAAATGATGTTGGTTAGCAAAATAAATATGTAAAATGGAAATCGATAGGGTAGTATGTAATCATTGCATGTGGGGTGCTTGGAAGTTAGTTGAAATCATATGGGTGCATAGTATACTTGCTTCGGTGCTGATTTAATCTTGAACATGTCATTAGGGGACCCGTTTGATAGGTTTGGAAAATCATGTTTCTAAAAATTTCACATCACAAGGGTTTTCTATGACCCGTAGAATATTCCATGAGTAGTGTTTGTCCTTCATATGAAAATTCAAAAACTTGAAATTTCTGAGATTCTATCAAATGAGACCTTCTACGAGTCGTAATTCATTCTATGACTTGTAGATAGATCTCGTAGGGCCTTGCCCATACAAACTCAAATTTGGAAGTTCATCTATGACTTAGCCTACGACCTATAGAATGTTCTAAAAGTCATAGTTTGTCTCCTAGATGTAATTTTAGCAGCTAAAATTATCGAAACCTACCATCAATGAAGGCCTTTTACTGCCCATACTTTACACTACGACCCATAAATGAGCCCTTGTATACTCCATTATCATCAATTCTGATATGTTCTTGTTTTTCATTCCTCTACTTGTAGGACTAATCGTGTTTCTAAACGTATGCATTTTAGGTACCATGGCCCGAAAGGCAAGAAAGAGTGAGAAATGGGCCTTACAACGGCGACTACGAGATGAGTGCTCAAAGGACCAGGTACCATGGTCCCAAAGGCAAGAAAGAGTGAGATACGAGCCTTATAACAGTGACTACGAGATGAGCCCTCAAAGGATCAGGGAACTTGCAAGGCAAGTGGATTAGTAGATGAGCTCAGTGTTCAGCCTAACTCAAATACCGAGCAACCAAAGACACAGGCTGCCACTAGATAGACTGGGCAACCCTAGACTCAGGTGATCGTGGTCTATACTTCTAAGTCTGATGAGGCAGGTGAGATAGACAACAAGGATTTTGAGTCTAGATACAGCGAGGAGTTGAAGTTAGAGTCTGATGCAACACACTAGGCACCACCCTCACATCCTGGTGCTCTATCTAGCTAGTAGTGCATCGACGGAATGCAGGCTATCTACTGGAAGGGCATAGAAAGAACAGGCGAGGCCAATTAACTTGGTTTATATTTAAGGAGCCCCAATTATCACTTCTAGGTTGGATAGTGTCCCAGGCCTCCAATACACCATCACCAGATATAGGCTCCAGTAGCTGGCAGGACCATCAGGGAAGTACTCCCCACCCATGGTTTATGAATTCTTTGCATCATACGCTGCCACAGTTCTCAGTTCTCTTCCCAAGGGAAAGAAACCCCTCACTCAGCCCTTGTTGACATATATAAGGGTGAGGGGTGTATAAGTGGATATATTAGAGGCCACAATCGATCGCATGTTATTTGGCCTAGAATTCCCGACCCCCAAGTCTATAATAGAGTTTGATAGGAGATTGGTGTGGGTCGGGATATGGCCTTGACGGTAGACCAGGATCATAGGGCCTCTTTGATGAGATGGGTTGCTAACAACATTCTAGAGCAAGGCTAGGACCTTGAGTGGATATCTATGCCGGTAGAGTCTATTGTTAAGGCCTTCCTCAATTTTATCGATAAATTTTAGTGGGCTACGGTGAGATCACGGATCTGGCCTGCACTTGCAGATAACACATTGACACTAAACCATGCAATACTAGTTGCCAGAATCTTGGTTAGCTGTAAGATTGATTAGGCCCGCCTGATCGCAGAGCAGATATATGAGGCGGCCCTGAAGAGGTCCACCTCCATCCCCTTTCCATGCCTGATATATAGACTCTGTATAGACTCAGTGGTAGAGATTCTTCACCATTTGTATTCTTTGATTAAGGTTCAATGGACACTAGATATTAGCCAAATAAAGACTGATGGGAACCCGGTAGCCCCCAATGAGCACCACGCCCCCCAGTTTGGATGCTAGAGATATTCATTGCGGTGCCACTGCCTGAACTTCTAGCTACTGCCATAACTGATGCTCCCACTACTGAGCCAGCGCCCCTCCCTACAAACAAAGATTGATGTAGAGAGAGGGCTAACTAATACTACTGTCCCAGATGTTGTTCCTACATCGACAACCCCATTGGTATGGTTTATGTGTCAGTGACATCTATTCAGGCTGTGACACAGAGGTAGGCTTGCATTGAGTCCCAATTGACTCAGTTATTATAACAAATTTGGCCCTGGGTCTACCATGCCATGTCAGAGGTTGAGGCTTGGATGCAGGCACACGTAGTGGCTGCTATTCAGGAGAGACTTACACTCGTGGACAGCCGCATTGATGCATTCAAGAAGAGAGCATAGTAGATCCTCAGCTTAGCATAACCTGCAGACATAACAACCATTCTGACAAAGATCTAATAGCTCCGAGACAAAATGAGTGTAGCACTAGCAACACTAGTTGTCCTCCCATCGGTGTATCCTACTGAGGTGGTGGTAGATTTATGTCATGACATGGACCTAGGTTCTAGGAGTGACATAGCGAATAGGAACCCAAGAGTACCCAAACAAGCCTCAAAGTATCCATATTTGCAGCATCGATTTAGAACATATGCAAATAGTAAACACATAGTTCTAAGCAACAAAAAAGTAGGACTCACGTTATGGGGATGTCATAGGGGAAGAGATTAGCATGGATTCACATAACATGTAGCACATAAAGACTTAGGGGCGGGTAAGTATGACTCACTCTATTGGGGCAATACTGGACTTAGAATCTTTCACATTTCCACATCAAGTCATACATACTTATCATAATTCTCATAATTAATCCATAATAGTCATATCCAATAGACAACCATAATCATAGGCTTCAAATAAAACACATAACACATAGATTGGACAAGAGTCTACAAGATATCCAACAATGCCTCTAAACATAAAATTGGATGGAGGCCAAGACATGTTCCAGGCTCATCCTCAAAGTAAATAATATAAACAAGACTTAATAGGTAGAGTAATGGTAGCTTGCCCTTGGCAGATAGGACTCACAACAACAAATGTCTCAAATCTGATCTAGCCGTCAAACGGTGGCAGAAGGTAATCTCTGGTCACTACATAGTTAAATCAAGTACACAAAAAGTGTGCATTAGTACTTTTGAATATACTGGTATGAAAGAAAGATGATGTTAACTTGCACAGTATATCATTGAAAACCATAGAGTAGCCATAACCCACATATACTAGCACTCAATGAGTCACTCCTTGCCTAAATTGTGTAAAGGGAGGGTTGTATCCATCCTCATCAATACACACTTAGCTCATGACATGACTTTGTATGAGGAAGGTTGTACCTATTCTCATCTATACATTATGTGAAGGGAGGGTTGTTCCCATCCTCATCAATACACACTTAGCTCATTCATGTATATGCATAGGAAAGGTTGTACCTATCCTCATCTATGCATTGTGTAGAGGGAGGGTTATGCCCATCCTCATCAATACACACTTGGCTCATACATGCATGTGCATAGAGAAAGTTTTACCTATCCTCATCTATGCATTGTGTAAAGGGAGGGTTGTGCCCATCCTCATCAATACACATTTAGCTCATACATACATGTGCATAGGAAAAGTTGTACCTATCCTCATCTATGCATTGTGTAAAGGGATTTTTGTGCCCTTCCCCATCAATACATACTTGTAATTACATGCTCATACACGATGTCATATCATATGCACACCAATATAATTCGTATTCATGTAGAAGTCAAGTTCATATTACTAGCAAATTATGTCATAATGGTATTCAACTTGTATCATACTCATGTTCATAGATTCATGCTTAATTTTTGTTCATAACCATAATCTCATCAAAATCATATATATAAACATCATTGGGTCTTGACCCACTTCATAATTTTCATAAAATCCAATGGTCATGAATCTATATACAATGAATGGGATGGGAATAATATGGGTGATAGAGATTCAAACTTAAATCAATAATGCATTATGAAATTCAAGTAAAGCAACAAGTAAAATTTACATTTAAATCATAATATAATCAAGCTTAAAAAGGGACATACACTTTCATAGATTCATAATCTCAATGCAAACCATATATTAGGGTATAAAATAAGTTAAAATAATGAATAAAGTACAACACACACATCAATTGAATTTAATAAATCATAGCAATGAAAACCCATATTTAAAGTAAGCTTAAATTCCTGAAAATTCAAGTGAAAGAGTTTTGAGTCTTGTTGGTTGAAAGGGACCAAGAATCAAAATCCACATACTTTGCTCAAAAATATGAATTTTGAGAAGAATTTAGCTTGAAGTTGAAACCCTAATTGAATCCTAGCTTGAATCTTGAAGATGAGACTTGGTGAGAATTTTGATTCTAAAAACTAAGGGTTAGTATTTAATGAGGGATTAGAATTAGTGTAGGAGAGGTTTAGGAATGTAAATAAGGATTTAAAGGTCTTAAAAGCCTTAGGGATAGGTCAAAATATCAGAAACAACTTAATAAAGTTCCCTTTGAAATTATATCCAGAACTTCTCATGGCTAGCTTCATGGGTCGTTAAGCTCTTCATGGTTCGTGAAGGCACTCTGTCTAGCCCAAACGAGTTCTACGGACAAAGGCATAACCTCTTACTTTGAACTCAGAATGAGGTGAAACCAGATGCATTCGAAAGCTAATTCAAAGAGCTTCAAATTTGATAGGGCATGGGCTACACAATTCATTTTTTGCTAAAAGATATGACCTTTTAAAATTGACCCTTCTATTGGTACTTGTAAAAAACTTAGCCAATGGAATTCTTTTGAACTTGGCTTGATGTAATAGAATCACGATGGCCTTAAAAAACATGAATAAGATTGAGTTGAGGGCTTGAAAGTGAGATGACTTGAGCTTGAATTATACTTAGAAAAATTTCACTCTAGAAGCCAGACGGGTCGTGTCACTTCACACAGGCCATGTACTTGGCCATGGCACTACACATTTTCCCAAAATTGTGGTATTTCAAGCTAAGGCCACCACATGGACCACCACACGATCCGTGAAGTGTCACATGGACCGTGAGGGGTCCAAGTATGGTGTGCCTTAGTTTAAAACTCCACTCTTAAGGGTCAAACATTCTCCATAGGCCAATAATCACTCAAAGGAAGCTCCACACAGTCCGTAAAGCCCCATATAGACCGTGTAGGCTACCATGGGATGTCACTTGGTCTAAAACTTTTTGAAACCAAATTTTCAAGCTCCATTAAGGTCGTACAAAGTTCGATCCTTATAATTTATTTCCCTAGATGAGATGCCACTCACTTTCCTTAGGAAGAGGCCCCATATTAATGATCCTAAGATAATGAGACTAGAGGCGGGGTTGACAGATGAGCAGCTATTGGAGCTCACTAGGTTACGATCGATGCAGGATGAGGATGCAAGGCAAACACGTGAGGTAGAGAAAGTGAGGGGTGCTCGACCCTCCGAACATGCTTCTGCCCCTAAGGAGACAACCTGGCAAGTTGAGGGTGGTCAAACTCAGCCAGAGAGTGACACTTAGGTGCCCAGGTATATTTTTTGACCCTTGTACTTTATTAATATATTTTTCACATTAAAGATAATGTAAAGTTTTTTCGATGGGGTGTCAGTAGTTATAGGCCTCAGTGAAGTCTGAGTAACATTGACCTATAACTATTCCAAATTTAGAATCCGAGGGGTTTTCTTACCCATGTTGTTTTTCCCCAAGGATATTTATTTTTTATTGAACCGACATATTTAGGATGTGTAGGTAGTATTAGTAGCATGTAGTACTAAAGTCTATGACATATGTTAGTTGTTTTGTGAAAAATCATACCCACCAGAAATTTTATTAGTCAGTCTTGATAGTAACCATGCATGTTTGATTGTTTGACAGTTCTTGTTCTGATAAGTAAGGTTGAACTATGATGAAAAAACATGATTTGATTCTATATATTAATAGTGTAATCAGTGTCATGTGGTTGTGAGTTTTCTTTGCTAGATTCTTATACTGTGTTCCAATTCAGAATTTGCCCTGTTACTCTGACTTAGACTGTAGGTTAGTTGGTTCGGAAAGAATCTTAGGCCATTGTTCATATTAGTTCACTTAGCCTAAATAACCAACCAAATATGTATGTATCCCTTCATCCTAATGTTTGAGCCTTACATATACCCTTTTCTTTGTAACAACCTAAGTTACCTAGCTTAAATAAATTTAAATTCTTGAAATTGGCCCCAGTCCTTTCTTGAATATTGTGCACCTTGACTGAGGCAAAAAATTTAAGTTGAGGGTGGCTAACAAAAATGTCTCTAGTTCATAGTTTAGATATTGTGCACCTCGACTCAAGTTAGAAACCTAAGTTGAGGGTGGCTGGTGTAAGGGTAATCACATAAAATAGGGTAGAAGCAAGTGATACATGAAGAAAAGGATAAAAATATGCTCTGGGTGCAAAAAAAAAAAAAAAGAGTTGGTGCCTAATTAATGAGTTAAAAAGAAAAACGATGTAAAAATAAAGGGCAAAGAGCTAAAAATGAGAGAAAGGCATCCAGAAAACATGAAATAGACAAAAGGAAGATTGAGTTAAAAAAATGACAGTGTTGGTAGGGCAAAAATCTAGAATAAAGTAGTGTCAAGGAGGGCCTTTAGTCACTATGTTCTCAAAATATCATACCAAAGCCCCTGGAGCCTACGTTATAAGCCAAGAAAGTCTTATAGTGATCCTAGTTCAAGTTGTTAAAGGTCATAGTCGTGAGTATATGGGCAAGCCTATGGTATTGAGCATGGTGTTCGAATATCTTTGATGACAGTGACTGATTGTTTTTAGTTCCAAGCATAAAATCTAAAAACATTATCATGAGTGGGATATGAGATGTCTTTTTTGAGGGCACTTGCATTGCAATATTAATTCTAGACTAATTCAGTGATTGTGGCTTATTTGTGGTTACTTTGCTTATCGTAGTTGCACTGTCACATATATTGATCTATATTTATTTGTTTGATAGCTATTTGATATGTATTTATGAGTGGTGTGGGTATCCGTGCTTAAGTTTGAGATGATGTGTTCCATTAGATTGAGTTTTATGTATTACTATATTACTTATGTAGATTGAGTCTATCGCTAGAGGAGAAGCAACAATTTTAAGTTGAGGATGTTGATGTGCTGTAAGAATACAACATTTTTGATTCTTAAAACTTGGTAGCAAAGCAATGTTAGTGAGTTTAATGTATTTTTATGTTTGTTTTTCAAAGTTACAAGATTTGTCATGATTTTAGGCTAAGTGTGCAGATATTGAACTTTGGTATTCTACGACACCCTTTATG
This sequence comes from Solanum sejunctum, assembly GCA_025642045.1. Classification (NCBI taxonomy): domain Eukaryota; kingdom Viridiplantae; phylum Streptophyta; class Magnoliopsida; order Solanales; family Solanaceae; genus Solanum; species Solanum sejunctum. Next base: position 8,271,220 of record JAOTQJ010000099.1, on the reverse strand, counting down.
GGCTATAGAAGTTTTCACAAGCCGTAGAGTTGGTCTCATAGCAAAATCCAGTGAAGGGGTGATTTTCTGAAGTTGAATCTAAGAACTATCAGACGAGCTTAGAATGAAGCACAAATCATAGATAAGGTTTCGTACCTTAAGGATCAGAAAGTGGAAAGTTGCTGAAAGTTATCAGCCGAAACCCTATACGGGTCATAAGCCTGAATATGAAATATAGAAAGGTCTTATAAAAGTGCAGCCCAGAATTAAAGATAAAGTCCAAAAAGCCCCGATTATAGGTAGTAGAACTTGGTACGGCTCGTAGAGATGCTCGTAGTGCCTGTCGAATTCAATTCTCCTATTTTGATTAGGTTTTGTATTTTAAACACTATAAATAGGTTTTTTTGTTATCTTCAGTAGAGAAAAATAGACAACAAGAAGAGAACATGAGGAACATTGGGAAAAACACTAGAAACAATGTTTTGTGATCTTAATTCATACTTTGTGATTTCCATTGATAATAGTTTTACGGAATCCTTCAATGCTTGAATTTTAGAAGAAAGGGGTATGCCAATTATCATAATGTTGGACGAAATAAGGATTAAAGTTATGACTAGATTGGCAAAATCGAAAGACAAAACTAGGCATTGAAAAACTAATTATAGTCCACAATGCATGAAGTTGTACAATGATTATAGGACAATATCACATGGATGCACTATAAACTTTAATGGTGATTATGGTTATGAAGTGTCTGAAGGTGATTATAGGCACACTATGAACTTGGAGCAGAATAAATGCACCTGTAGGATGTAGGGCTTATTTGAAATTCCCTGCCCTTATGTCATTAATGCATTTATGCATAAGAAAATTATTCTAGAGACATAAATTCACTAGTTTTATTGTAAAGAAGCCTATTTATTGATATACAAGCATAAAATACAACCTGTTAGGGAAAGACCATTTTGGAATGTTTATCTTGCTCAGGCAATGGAGCTGATCAAAGAAATTGTAAGACCCCTACCCCTCACCCTTCCAAAAAAGAAAAAGATAGAATAACAAATGAAGCAAGAAAGAGAAAGAGTGAATAGAGTTCATCAAGGAAAGGTTCTATAATAACATGCAGTAATTGTGGAGAACAAAATCACAATGAAAGAGGTTGTTATAAGGTAACTTTTTTTTTATTTTCTTGTTTCAGTAAATCTTTAACTTCTTGTTGCAAGCAGGATATAATTATTTAAGTGGAATCTAAACAAATTGTATTCATATAGATCATGACACGCTTTTGGAAAAGTTTCTGTTATCTAGGATCAAGTGTACCCACTTTTCTAAAGTTTCTATCTGATGTATAACTTCTTTTAAGTGCTAAAGAGTATTAAGGGGTTGTTTAGCAGGTGGGATAAGATGGATATCGTAGGATTAAATTAAGAATTAGATTTATATTGTGTTTTGTTGAGGGGTCGTTTAGTAGTTGGGCATTTTTTAGATTCAATAGCTGGATAGTTTTTGGGACTACTATAGCTATATATTTTTTAAGACTACACTAATTAGGAATATAAGTTTATATTTTTTTGGTTGATAGGATAAAGTGTCTGGACATATTCAACAAAAGGACAAAGGCAAAAAATGAATTGGTCAAACATCAATTGGGTCTTAATAATCTGGCCATACCTTAGGAGGCAATTTTTATGGACCTGAATTTGGTATGCAAAAACCTCAGCAGCCAGCCTTTCAAACTCAAATTGATACTCAATAGTCATATGGACATGACATTGGTGATGATGAAGACCCAGTATTGAGGCCAAAAACTATCTCTAAAGCTGATACAGTATTGGCTATGAGGAAGAGCAGAATGATGCCACCAACTCGTGGTAGAAGAATTCAGTTCACTAGAGATGTAACTAGGGTGTCAACTCTAACTAACTTGCCTTATTCACCAATAAAGATATCTTGGCAAGGTAGGAAAGTTGTTACATACAATCAATTACAAAATGAAGTGAGAAAAAATGTATCAAGATAATGGCGAGAAAGGGACAAGGGAAACATGCCCCCAATTCTTCTGAAATATGAAATTTGTTTTTATTTTGTGATGCCTAGACATTTTAAAGGTTAAAGTGGTTGACATTTGATTTTTGTTGTTATAATTAGTTTAACCTTTAAATGACAATTACGTATTTTGTAATAGGATGACAGTTGATGTTAGACTTGTTCAAATATTAAGTTACGTAGTATGTTGCTATTGAAGCCTTATAATGTGCCCATCATTCTTTAGATCAATCCTCGTTACTTCGAGATATAATGGGAAACATAATTGGCATATGGGAATATGCAAAGTATATCCAGTTACAGTATAGAATATGATTTATGCTACAATCTATATTAATGGAAACGTTACTACCTCTTCTATAAACTATAATTGACATATGGGAAAAATTTTGTAGGAGCATTTCTAGCACTTCATCTACATGTGGCCGTGTTTGAAGGCTTCATCTACTTGTGATTCCTATCTAAAAGTACTAGTAGTACTAGATGAAAAGCTGCAGAACTTGAATGATAACAACTAGAGATTAATAATTGGTATGGATAGGTATTTAGATGTCAGTACAACATTTTGAATTCTGCATGTAGACGCCAGAACTCATATGCAGATAGACTATATATTAAGTTGGTATATTATAATAATATTGTAATTAGTCATACACAGAGAATTATAAAAGCTAAATGTATAATTAAGTTAATAATAAGAGTTTAGTTTCCACAAATTTAGTAAATTTATGAGGATTGCATTTTGAGGAAATAGCCTGATAGTAGAGAGGACTCCGTTACTAGTGGAACTTTTGTTGCATGATGATGAAATACTCATAAAGGTTAGATTACACTTGATCTTGGTCCCATATCTACTACATTGCTAAATTATAAATACAGTACGAGTAGAGAATGCTAGATTAAATAAAAAGTGTCACCAAAGGAAGAAATAAGCAAACTAGGAAAACATATTATCAACAGTTCTTAAGAATCTATTCACAGGCCAATTTTGTACCAAAACTGGTCAAGCAAATTGTGAATGCTTGGAAAGCAGATAAAGGCTTCCTGTAGTTGATTGTAAAGATATCACCTCCTACTTTCGTAAACTGGAGGATAGTTGTATCCTCATCACTTCTTCCACCATATTGACTTTGGTCCATCATTGTAACTAGCTGAAAGTTTTTCACAGATCAACAGTGACCCTACCGTAGAAATTTAAACAGTAACATTGCAAATGCTCATGCCATCATAGAGCTTTAATTCCCAAAACTGTAGAGTTGACTTTTGCAAAACTAGGCTACTTCTTCTTTGGAGCATCCTAAGGTTTGTCTGCAACAGCTTCTCCAGGACACAAGCACTTGAGTGAACATATCATTCTCCTTGGTCCTCTTGGCTTCAACAGGTTTAGCTTATAAGAAACATGTCCCACTTCAAAATTACCAGCTAAAAATCGAGGACTAATTTTCTTACTTGAGAAACGTTAACAAGACCGACAGCTTGACACCCTTCCCAACATGTGCCTTACTTCTCTGAGACAAATCATCTGCATCAAGAGATATTACATTTTCAATATGAGCACCATTTCTGTACCTCAAGGATACTAAATATAAATACTAAGAAAATATCAAAAATAACATTCAAGCAACAAAGAAATCTCTAACAACTAAGAGCAACGTATTATGACTGGTGACTCTACAAGTCTTTGAAATGATATCTGTATTAGTAATTGGGAGTATCAAACTCAAACCCATTCATTAAGCCAATAACTTTCATAAAATAGACAATGAAATAATCATGATAAAATGTGAAATTCAAATAAAATAATCATGATAAATTTTCATGTAATGCTTATAAAATGGATAATAAAAATGATGTGTGTCTATAGAGTTTGTAAATTGCTAAGAAAGTAAAGACAAACTTGCAAGTGCTTTTGACTATTCCAACATTAAGAGATTAAGATATTAAAACTGATTATGGAATATTTCAAATCTTGATGAATGAAAGAAGGGAGCACGATAATAATAGGTTCCAACATATAGAAAATAGACGATTGAGACTTCCATTGATAAGTTAATATATAGTGGAATAGTCAATACTAATATAAAGTCTAACAAAAAACACAGACCAAGTCAGTTGATCCAGAAAGATCCAAAGGTAATTTAAAGCATATCACTATTAGTTGCCAAGAAACAACCTAAAGTACAGTCCCAACCAACATTTTCATCAAGTCAAAAACATCAATTAATGCAAGCTTTACCAAGGCTAAGTTTCTAAAAATAATATTTGTCAAATTAACAACTCACAGGGTGAAAGAGCAAGATATAGGTAAAAGGTCGCATTCTTCTTGTCATGCCCAAAGAGGGTACCCTTGTAATGACCGACATTTGAAGAACCATTGTTGATTCCCCAAGAGAGCCACCTAGCCTCATTGTCACATCAACTCAGCAGGGGAAGAAAGAACTCAAATAGAGAGACATCATATGCATAAAATATAACTCTACTGTATCATAATTTCCAATGAAATAAGTTTGGATACATTAGTACTCAATACTCCTCTACTCAATGTCTACGAAGCCTCTACTCAACAGTCTAGATGGTGTCATTATAGAACATGAACACCCCAAATCAAAGAAATAAACTACTCAAATAAAGTAAGAAGTTAAAAAGGATCCTCTGGAATGCAAGGAGGGCTCGCTAATTCTGGAATGCACTGATCAAGACTTCAACGATGCGCGGGGTGAAGTGCTCTATCACCTGTATTTGCATTATGGAATGATGCATATCCAAATAGATGTAATACATGGAATATACTGCTATGCAAATAAGCTTAAAAGAATAAAGCTCAAACTTATCTTGACTCAAACAACTCATACTCAACTTAATATATATATACAAATATAAAGTAAGACATGCTTGTAAATTAGACTCAATAGAAATAGACTTAGAATTAAAAATATCATGCTCAAACAATATTTGCTTAGGAGTTTTTCTTAATCGATATCCATCCCATCACCTTTAGTTTGGTGATTCACAACGAAGGTGACGTTGTTGACATGCCCGTCCTATACTTGTCACGGTAAAGGATGATCAACTCTCTCATGGATCCATAATAAATATCCATGTTTTGGTACATGAGTCGCTAGAACGTGTTGCACGACTATCCTGTGCTGGCAATGTAGTTCTGTGGGTTAGAGTAGATATTTACTCGCTTCCAACTTGGTGCTTGATAGTCCTCCAAAGACTAAAACATACTCAACTTATCAATCAACTCAATCCTTGATACTCAATTGATCACATTAAATCTCAACCTTATTAGGTTATCTCATCTTAATTCATCACAGTTTCTCATCAACCCAGTCAATTAATAAGAAAATCAACTCAACTCAATCTCAAATGGTCATTCAGACTAACTCAATGGGACTCATCATGCAATGCAATGCAAGTAATATATATATATATATATATGTATGTATGTATAGTAGTGTACGTGACTAAATGCATCATGCTTCTAATGCTAAACCATACTCACTCACTCAACTCAAATAGTCCAAGTCAACCTCAACTCAGTTCATGCATAGAATTTTATAAAATCATGCAATTTAGGGTTCATGCTATCAAGTATAAACCTTTACCTTAATTTCATATTAGTAATTATTCAATGAAATAAGTACCTTATACATTATCATAAGGATATGTAATAATTAAAGAAATTTTGGTAATTGGATGATAAAAATAAAAAAACTCAACTTTTATTCTCAAATTTTGACTCAATTAAGGGAATGGGCATGTGAATGGACGTAGTTCCACACTTTGGTATGCCTTATATAATTGTGAATAGAGGAAAAAATCAAACTCTAGTCGTTCTTCATGATAGAATTAGGAACCCTCACTCTTCTCCCTCCTCTAGTATTCTCAAGAAACCCTTAAGCATGAACAATGGTGAAAATACCCTTAGTGTTCTGTTTTATGACTTTATTTAAGTCTAAAAAATCCAAGGGTTTAATTAAAAGGGATGGAAATAGACTAAAATACCCCTCTTAAAAACTTTCTTCTGAGTCTAAAAGACCCCATTTATGGGCTGTAGACTATTCTATGGGTCGTAGACGACCTCTTATAAAGAAGAGGTCCTGAAATTTGAGTTAATGGAATTTGGCATGAAACTCTCCTAGGAGACATAAAATCTTTTATAGGTTGTTTGATAACTCGTAACTCAAGATACTAAAAAGTTGATATTTAGACCACCAATTCACTAAACCAATCTATGGGCCGTGGAATACTTTATGGGTCGTGTATTATCTCGTATATAAGCCTTAGAATTAGAAATTCCACCAAGTTATCTGGGGGGTTTACAAGACCTCTTCTACGAGCCATAACTCTGTCTAGGGCCATAGATAGCCCTCGTGGATCCTCCTTCAGTAGAGTTTTATTGGTCATTTTCTCAGTTTTCTTTGTGTATCTACTCAGGCTGGGTGAAAGGGATTGGGGGGGGGGGGTGTTACATTATCTCCCCCTTGGGATCATTCATCCTTGAATGAAGAGAAAACTAGGGAACTTAGTCCAGGCACAAATTTTCCTATGGACTCTAACCAACAATAACTCTTATTTCATTCATGCAATCAATCAATTAAGAACTCAGTAATAAATAACAAATAAACAGTCAACATATCAAGTCAATCCTCACTTGGACTCTAGAGCTCTATCGGTTACCAAGCTTAGAATGGAAAGAGAACTCAAGGAATATAAATTTAAGAATCTAGAAGGAAATCATTACCATTAACTCTATCATCCTTAACAGGAAGGAACAAATGATAGTACTTGGCCTTCATGTCCTTCGCCTCCCAAGTGGCTTCTTCTAGAAGTTGGTTTCTCCATAATACTTTGACAGATGCTATCTCTTTGTGTCTTAACTTACAAACCTGACAATCAATGATTTGGACATGAATCTCTTCATAACTCAGACTGTCTTTTACTCTGATACTCTCAACAGGCACAACAAACTGCAGGTCTCCCAAATACTTTTTAAGCATGGAAATGTGAAAGACTGGGTGGATGCCACCAACTCTGATGGTAGTTCTAACTCATAGGCCATATTGCACACACTCTCTATCATTTTATATGGGCCAATGTACCTCGGACTCAGTTTTTCTTTCTTTCCAAATCTCATCATACCCTTCATTGGTGACACCTTTAAGTATATCCTATCGTCGACCTTAAACTCCAAGTCTCTCCTTCTAACGTCAGTATAGGATTTTTGTCGATATTGTGCAGTCTTTAAACTTTCTCAAATGACCTTGACTTTCTCCATAGCCTGATGTACCAATTTTGGCCCAATCAACTCTGCTTCACCTACCTCAAACCATCTGATAAGTGCTTACAGCTCCTCCAATAAAGTGCCTCATATGGGGATATCTGAATACTTGAATAGAAGTTGTTGTTGTAAGCAAACTCAATCAAAGGCAAATGGTCATCCCAACTACCCTTAAAGTCAATGATACAGACTCTCAACATATCCTGCAAAGTCTAAATGGTATGCTCTGCCTAGCCATCTGTCTGTGGGTGAAAAGCAGTGCTAAGATACACCTTCGTACCCAAACCTTTTTGAAATGATCTCTAAAACTGGGCACTGAACTGAGCTCCTCTACTAAAATGATAGACAAAGGGACTCCATGTAGTCTAACAATCTCTTTTACGTATAGTCAGGCATAATTCTCCACAGTGTCAGTCGTCTTGACTGCCAAGAAGGGTGCAGATTTTCTCATTCTGTCAACTGTCACCCAAATTGAATCATGTTGTTTATGGACCTCGGTAAGCCTATGATAAAGTCTATGTTAATCACCTCCTATTTCCACTCTGGAATCTCAAAATTCTGAGCTACTAGTCATGTCCTTTGGGGCTTAACTTTAACTTGTTGGCAATTCGGGCACTAGGAAACGAACTCAACAATGTCTTTCTTCATTGCACTACACTAGTAGACTTCCCTCAAGTCATGGTACATCTTGGTCAATCCTGGATGAATAAAATATCTAGAATTATAGGCCTCTGCCATGATCCCCCTTACACAGTCAATATCTAGAATGCACAACCTACCTTGATAGCTCAATACCTCATCTCCCCCTTTGGCGAAGGTCATCACCTTCTGCTTATGCACATCCGTCTTTAACTTTAATAAAATAGGATCTTGATCTTGTTTCTTCTTCACCTCTACTACTAGAGATGATGTAAACCCATTGTGCACAAGAACTCCTCCTTCGCCCGATTCATCTAGTTGAACTCTCAATCGTTCCAGTCTATGAACCTCTTTGGCTAACTCTCTTTTCTCCTCCTTCACATAGGTAGTGCTTCTCATAGATAACCTACTAAGAGTATCTACAACCATGTTAGATTTACCTTAATGGTATAGGATGCTCATGTCATAGTCTTTAAGTAACTCAAGCCACATCCTCTGCCTCAGATTGAGCTCCTTCTAGGTGAATATATATTGCAGGCTCTTGTGGTCCGTGAATACATTAACATGTGCTCCATATAAATAGTGGTACCATAGTTTGAAAGCAAACACCACCGCTACCAACTCCAAGTCATAAGTGGGATAGTTCTTCTCATGCACCTTAAATTGTCTAGAATCATAGGCAACAACTTTCCCCCTCTACAGAACATATATCCATCCTACTCCCGAATATCTTAGTACATAACAAATCCATCCATTCCATCAGGCAAGGTCCATACTGATGCAGTAGTTAACCTCGTCTTTAGCTCCTAGAAACTTCTCTCACACTCGTCAGACCATTGAAACTTGACCTTCTTCTGAGTCAGTCTAGGCAATAGTGCAGATATGAAGAAAATCCTTCAATAAATCTATGGTAATAGCCGACCAGTCCTAGAAAACTCCTTATATCTATCGGAGAGGTTGGTCTAGGCTAGTTCTTAACTGCCTTAATCTTTTGGCTATATAATCATATTCCATCTCTAGAAATCACATGAACTAAGAAAGCCACAGATTTGAGCCAAAACTTACACTTCGAAAATGTTGCATATAATGCATTATCTCTGAGCATCTGCAAAATAATTCTGAGGTGATTGGTGTGGTCCTCCTTATCTCTGGAATATACCAAAATATTATCAATAAACATGATCATAAACATATCAAGATACTATCTGAATACTCTGTTCATCAGGTCCATAAAGGTTGTAGGTACATTTGTCAACCCAAATGACATCACCAAGAACTCGAAGTGACCATATCGAGTTCGAAGAGCTATCTTCGGGATGTCACATTCTCTCTCTTTCAATTGGTGATAGCCTAATCTAAGGTCTATCTTTGAGAAAATAGTGGCACCCTAAAGTTGATCAAACAAGTTATAGATCCTTGGAATAGGATATGTATTCTTGACTATCACCTTATTCAACTAGCGATAGTCAATACACATCCTAAGGGAACTATCCTTCTTTCGCACGAACAAGATCGGAGTGCCCCATGGATAGACACTTGGCCTGATGAATCCCTTCTCTAGCAAATCTCTCAATTGTTCCTTCAACTCTTTCAACTCTGCAGGGGCCATTCTATAGGGCATAATAGAAATAGGTTGGGTGTGTAGAAGGACATAAATTTTGAAGTCAATCTCCCTATCAGGAGGAACCCTGGGAAGATTTTCAGGAAATACATCAGGGAACTCACTCATAATCGGTACAGTCATAAGAGTAAGAGGCTCAACATCATCAGACTTGACTCACATGAGGTGATAACTACATCTTTTAGAGATCAGTCTTCGGGCCTTGAGGTGAGAAATAAATCTACCATTTGAAGTAACAGAATCTCCCTTCCACTCAATAACAAGCTCATTTGGAAATTGGAATATGACAACTTGAGTTCTGCAATCAACAGAGGCATAGCAGGAATAAAGCCAGTCCATGCCAAGGATCACATCGAAGTCAACCATTTCTAACTCAATCAAACCAGCAAGAGTATCCCTATGATAGATGGACACCACACAATCTCTGTAGATTCTCTCAGCTCTAATGGACTCACCAATAGGAGTAGAAATAGAACACAGCTCAAGCAAACACTCAGGAAGAATCTCAAATCTAATAATCATATATGACATCACAAAGGAACAAGTTGTACTCAAATCAAGTAAAGCATAATAAGAAAACATAAAGACTCGAAGCGTACTCGTCATAATATTTGGTGCAACCTCTTGGTCCTGTCAGTTCCTTATCACATACAGACAGTTTCTCCCATAACGTATCCCTAATGCAGCACCTCTCTAGTTACCCCTTGTTGGTGGTGCTGTGGTAGAACACTGGGCCTTATTGCCCCACATTAGATATTTCCTTTGAAAATGGACCGGCTAGCCATACTTGTAGAAACTATTCCCTCTATCTATACATTCTCCCAGATACATCCTGCCATATTTTGCACAAGGTGGCTTCCCTATAGAGCTAAGGGTCACACTTGCTTGAGATTGTGCATCCTGTGCTATAAAGTTTGGCTGACCTTGTGACCTATTATCATACTTGTGGCTCGAGGCTAGTGCACTGGCTGAGGATGGTGCATAGCTAGAGGATCTCTTCTAGAAGTAGGACTTATCTCCCATACCCTACTTAGTCTGAGTAGGATCAGGCCCTGCTTACTTGGCCTTCTTACTCAGATGCTCCTCTCTGTCTTTCTTCTTATCCTCCCCAGTTTACTGGGCATAAACCATAATTCTGGAGATATCTATGCTTGGGATTAGTAATGCCGCCTTCCACTCGCTCTCACATGTCTACCCAATCTAGATATAAATTTTCTCATTCTTGCTCTCACATCCTGAACCATCTCTGGGGCATGCCTGGATAACTGGATGAATTTTACGGCTGTACTTTTTAATAGTCAGCCCTTCCTATTTAAGATTCATGAACTTGTTAACCTTTTCCTCTCTTAACTCTTGAGGAAAGAAGTAATCGAGAAAGGCACACCCGAATTCATCCCAAGAAGCGGGCTCAGTATGCTCACCTCAACTTTCTTCCCATTGATTCTACCAAACATTAGCCACATACTTGAGCTAATGGGTATCAAGCTCAACTCCCTTAGTCTCAGTTACATGCAGGTTTTTTTTATCACTTTCCATATCTCATCGATGAAGTTCTGAGGGTCCTCCTCAACCCTTGACCCGATGAAGACTGGTGGGTTCATACTCAGAAAGTCTCTTAGTCTGGTGACAACTGTTGGATTTTGAGAGCTAGAACTAGGAGTTTGTGAACCTTAGTTCCCACTCTGGGCAACTACTAATTGTGTGATCATAGTAATAGCTCCTTTAAAGCTAGCCTATGTAGTAGGAGCAAGTGGAGCGATAGGTGTCTTATGAACACCAATGGCTTTGGCCGATTGGCCTCGACACCTCATTTCCATTTTAGAAGGATCATTAAAGTGTGATTCTCAGCATTGTGGTTAAAGCATTCCTCTAGGTCACAATACATTTAGGAGGCATGATCTGCAAGTGTGTCACGCATGAGTTAGGAAAGAGGTTTATAGTGTTTTAACTTCATCGTACGAACTTAGAATACAAGAAAGTGTAACAACTCCTAATGTCCTATAGCCTCCTATTTATAAAGTATGGTGCACAACACACCCATAAACAGGACTTTACTAGACATAGCTTCATAGAATCCTTGAAACTCATGAACTCTATGCTTTGATACCAAGTTTGTCATGCCCCGAGAGGGTACCCTTGGCATGGCCAATACTTGAAGAACCGTTGGTGATTTTCCAAGAGAATCACCTGGACTTCTCATCACATCAACTCGGCAGTGGAAGAAAGAATTCAAATAGAATGACATCATATGAATAAAATATAACTCTACTATATCATAATTTCCAATGAAATAAATTTGGATACATCAGTACTTAATACTCATCTACTCAATATCTAGGAAGCATCTGCTCAACAATCTAGATGGTGTCATGACAAGGCATGAACACCCTTAATCAAAGAAATAAATGACTCGAATAAAGTAAGAAGATAAAAACACTCCTCCGAAACGCAAGGAGGGTTCACCAACTCTAGAATGCATTGATCTAGACTTCAACGATGCGCGAGCTGAAGTCCTCTATCACCTGTATCTGTATCATGAAATGATGCAGGTCCAAATGGTCGTCAGTATATGGAATATACTGGTATGTAAAATATCTTAAAAGAATAAAGCTTAACTCACTTATCTCGACTCAAACAACTTATACTTAACTCGATATATATATATATATATATATATATAAAACATGCTTGTAAATTAGACTCGATAGAAATAGACTCAGGTTTAAAAATGTCATGCTCAAATAGTATTTGCTTAGGAGTTTCTCTTAACTGTCATCCAATTCCATCAGCTTTAGTTTGGTGATGCGCAACAAAGGCAATGTCATTGTCATGCCTATCCAAGGGTTTCATTAAAAGGGATATGAATAGACAAAAATACCCCTCTTAAAAATTATCAACTGGTCTACGAGACCTCGTCTACGAGCCGTAGTCTATTCTTCGAGCCATAGATGACCTCTCAAAAATAAGAGGTCCTGAAATTTGAGTTACTGAAATTTGGCACAAAAGCTCTCCTACAAGTCGTAAAATATTCTACGGGTTGTCTGATAACTCGATACTCAAGATACTGAAAAGTTGATATTTGGATCACCAATTCACAAAACCAATCTAAGGGCTGTGGAATACTTTAGGGGATGTATGTTATCTCATATATAGGCCTCAGACTTAGAGAATTTCACCAAATCATCTAGGGGGTTTACGAGACCTCTTCTACAGGCCATAGATAACCCTTGTGGATCCTCCTTCAGCAACTTTTTCTCAGTTATTTGCTCAATTTTCTATGTGTATCTACTCAGACTGGATGGAAGAAATTAGGGGGTGTTACACTTCTTGAGACGTTTGATGAAATTATTACTAAAACCAACCTAGTAATTGAAAAGATTAGTGAAAATATCTCCCTTTTTTTCTTATGGGGTTACTTCTTCGACTGGAACTAGAAGCGGTTTGCACATACAAAGGTATGTTGTAATGGTCGATCAAATTTAGAATGGAAGAAATTGATTTAGACAACCACGTATTCAACAGGGAAAATCCACAGGCTCCAAAAGGAAGTCTCATTGTACTCCCATCTCAAAAACAACAAATTCACTAGATTATAAAACTATAATAGATCAACTACGACTTGATTGAAAATAGTTTAGACAATTATTCCTCTCTAATCAGGCCTATTTCTCATTTTCACTCTCACCCAAACTTAACAACTTTAGATTTTCCATCTTTTACTTTCTTCAGTGTTTCACTTATCAGAATAGTGCAATAATTAAGATTATGTACCAATGAGAACAATACAATAACATACAAATTTTCCGTAATCAAATTTGTTGCCAAAGATTAAAGCTCAAACGATCTAAAGTTACACTCTTTGAATCTCCAATTGTGAAAAATAGAACCAAAACACCAAAAAGTTCATTTTAATTTTCTTCTCAGAACAACAAAAATTAAGGTGAAAAATAGTTGAGCAATTCGCACTTGTTTAAGGCACGAACAAAAAGTAATTTTTCCAATCGGAAGAAATGACTCAACTACATCCTCAGTAACTTGCCTTCTATTATACACACACTCCCGCAGGCAATGATATTTTGATGGAGTGACAAATCAGAAGCTTCTACTCTCTGTATAATCTTTCCCAATATCTCCAGCAACCTATTCATCCATGATGATGTTGCATCGCCGGAATCTGATTCAAAGCCGGCTAATTGAAGAATTGTGAGGGTTAATTCTATTTTCTTCGCCGGCTAACCTGATCCAACGACGACATCGCATCGCCAGATAATGGAAGAATTGTGAGGGTTATGGGATTTTTTTATAATTTGGTGGGTCTTTATTTGGATGAATTTTTTCTCAATTTTATTTAGAATTTGGCTTTTAACAAATGATTTGTCTGAATTAAAACATATCATGTGTAAAAGTTAATTTTGCAAAGCCACTGTTAAAAAATAACGACATGGATGAGCTTTTTCCTTAACAACAATAGCATATTTGAGCAAAACTTTAAAAAAATGACATAAATGAACCTTTTGTTAAAATTTGATGGCATGTTTGAGGTTTTCCCTTTAGAAAATGAATTATGACAACAAATTTAAGATTTTCAAGGGTATGTGAAGCCATGTCAATATAGTCTTGTCTATAAGTATGTGACACACTATACTTATATACCAGAGGTTACCAAAATATAAGACAAGTTTTTTCTTCATTTCATTCTAGATCATGTGATTAAAGCCTAATTTCACTATAAGAAAATGAACTTATAACAATAAAACACATTGTAGCTAAATAAGAATTTTTTTTTGTAGCTAAATGCTTTAGCTACAGTATTTTGTTTCATAACTTTTTAAGCAAGATGTAGCGTGGCTAAAAATTTACTACGGACTTTACATGATCCATGGCTAAAGATTTATTCTTATAGCTACAAAATAAAAATTAATCGTAGCTTCAATAGAAACAAATCTTTGCCATGAAAAATATACTTGCAGCAAATTATTTTATCCGTGTGCCACGATACACAAAATTTGTTATTATGTCACAACCCAACCTAGGGTCGTGACCAATGTCCGATAGGGACACCTAGACACATACTAACTTTAAATTCCCAATGAAACTGACCTGGAAACCTACCGAAATTTCGGCAAAGTTTCCTCTATTTTATTCACTAACCGTATCTGCAAAGAAAATCCAATAGCGACCCAGACACAGTATAAATAGATATCAATTTATACATATACAAAAATGTGGTCCGACAAGGTCTCCGCTGCGGTCCTGCCGCCTAATAATCATGTCATACATAGAGTAATGCGGTCTCGCCGCCTGATCAAGTATTAAATACATATAATAGACCATGTGCTCAAGTATATCTCATATACCCATAACAAACTAGTATCCACAGACCTCTAGACATATATGCTGAACAGTACGTGCATATAAATAACATAATTACAGAACGTGTGAACAAGAAAAACTACCAATAGCTGGATCCTGAAACAAAGAGGGGCACTGCAGCTGAAACTGGAGATCCTAGACAAGAGGGCCTCGCACTTGCTCGTCGGTACCTGCGGGCATGAACGCAGCCCCCTCAGAAGGAAGGGGTCAGTACGAGAGACGTACCGAGTATGCGAAACCAGAAGTACATAATGCAAATAGAACTCATAAGCCAAAGGAAATGGATAACTGTGTATAAATCAAACCTGTAGCAAGTATCAAACAAAAATCTTTTTAAAACATATGAAAGTCATGCAGGTCGGACGGAAATGATGGCTCCAAACATCGCGCCATCCACAGCATCACACCAGAAGTTTAGCCCAAAATCTCCATCACACATCAT
>JAOTQJ010000099.1:8215535-8246105 GCA_025642045.1 Solanum sejunctum | reverse complement strand
CATACCACATTGATTAGAATCTTATTCATGGTTATGAAGCGCGCCATAACTATGAATGGAGGCTATGAGGCGCCTTAGGAAATGCTTCACTTCTTCATGGTCTATATCATGTCGTAGTTGTAAGGTAAGGATTTTTTCCATAACAAATGCTCTTTGCTCTCCTATATCATGCTGCTTCTAAGAGAAAGACCAAGGAGGGCTCGTACACCTGCGAGACAACTGGCTTACCCCACTCCTCAAGCTACTCAAGATGGAGGGTCTACCGAAGTTCAGTTTCAAATTACTATTACTATGTTGGCACATGCAATGAGAATCCAAATTTACCAAGGGGTCCAAGCCTCTCATGCTTCTACTCTAGCCTCAAGGGTAAGGGACTTTACTAGAATGAGCCCACAAGAGTTCCACGAGTCTAAGGTGGATGAGGACCCTCAAGAATTCATTGATGAAGGGTATAAGGTGTTGTCTATTATGGGGGTCAATTCAGAGGAGAAGACAAAACTAATGGCCTACCAACTAAAGGGTGTGGCTCATTTTTGGTTTGTGCAATAGAAGATGGAGAGGGAAATCACAAATGCTATTCCTTGGGAGGAGTTGAAAGTCACATTTCTCAATTAGTTCTTTCCTCTTGAGCTAAGGGAGGCTAAAATTATGGGGTTTTTAAATATAAAACAAGGATCTATGAGTGCGAGAGAGTATACCCTCAAGTTCAACAAACTCTCGAACTAAGATCCACAATTGGTGGCCGAGCCGAGGTCTAGGATGAACAAATTTGTGATGGATATGTCCAACTTGGTTAATGAGGAGTGTCGTGTTGCCATGTTGATATATTATAAGGATTTGTCTAGCCTCATTACTTATGCCGAACAACTAGAGGGGGAAAAGTTGAGAAAGAAAAGAAGTAAGGAGACCAAAAGGGTTCGGTTTGAGGGTTACTAGTTCTAACAAGGCATTAAGTTTCAAGGCAAAGGATCCTAAGTGCTCCAAAAAAGAGGATTGCTAAGGATCAGCGCCTAACCCAAGGCTCCAAGGGGGTGATGATGGGGTGACTCAAAATCATGATGGCACATGTTGGAGGAACACAGGTGTATGCTTTGGGTGTGGTGAGATGGGCCATAAAATCTCGGATAGTCCACATGCTCACAACAAAGGTAAAGATGGCCGATTACAAGGGCAAGGTGGTCATGTTGATCAAAGGGCTCAAGAAGGTCAACAAAGGAGTGCTCCACAACATAATCAGTTCTATGCTCTTAAAGCAAGACCAGGGGTGGATGAGGTACCCAATGTTGAGATCGATATATGGAAGGCTTTTTCATTTGATGTGCACGCTTTGATAGGTCTGGGAGCCACTATTTCTTTCATTCTTCCTTTGTGCTAATAAGTTTCATGTGTGTGTCCCAAATAGTTATGTGAATCTTTTTGGTGTCTACCCCGCCCCCTATTTAATGAGTCTATTGAGGCTAGAAAAATCTATAGGAGGATTGCCCCATGTCATTATTGCATAAAGTGTTGTTTTTTAATATTGTTGAACTTGGCATAGTAGATTTGAGTTTGTCCTTAGGGTGGTTGCCTTACATGCATATCATGCTTCTATTGGTTGTAGAACCCTTAGAGTTAATTTTGAATTTCCTAATGAGTCCACACTTGAGTGGAAAGGTTGTAAAGCGGTAAGTAAGTGTAGATTCATTTCTTGTAATTTTTGAGGGTTGCGTTTATCATCTTGTAAGGATTAGAGATATTGAGCTTAAAAATCCTTCCTATTGAGTCAGTTCCGATAGTCAATGCGTTTCTTGGTATCCTTTCCAATATTTTGAATTTATGGTAATGACTTTGGCTTGACCTATGCCCTAGCTATGCTTGTGCATCTCATTAATAGGGTCTTTAAACCCTACCTTAATATATGTGTGATAGTTGGTGGTTGTTATATTGATTTATTTCTGAAATGAAGAAGAACTTGTGAGTCATTTAAGGGTGATGTTGCAAGGCTTGAGGGATGATAGGTTGTTTGTTAGTTATGATAAGTGTGGATATTGGGTAACAAAGGGTGTTTAAAGAAGTACACCGGTTAGCTAGATTAGGAATGCGATTGGATGATGTTGAGAATAGTAGTGTAGTGGTTTTAATGGTTTTGAATATTCTTTTGTTGATAAGATCAAGACTTTAGCTCCGCCTTGCTAGAGTTGAATGCTGTGGTGGAGGATGGTGAAGTGGAAGTTTCCTCCCAAGGGGGAGATGGTGTCCCTAGGTCCTAAGTAGGCTATGTGTGCTTGTGCTGATGATTGGGTTATTTGAAAGTCTCACCCATGAAGGATGTGATTCGGTTTGGCAAGAAAAGGAAATTGAGCCTATGTTTTAGGAGTCCTTATAGAGTCTTAAGGATAATTGGTAAAGTTACTTATAAATTAGAATTGCCTATGGGAATGGATAGAGTTCATGCGGTCTTTCATGTATCTATGTTGAGGGGATGTGTTAGTGATCCAAGTGCTATAGAACTCTTTGAGGTTATAGGTGTTGTGGAGGAGGAGTTGAGCTATGAGGAGGTCCCGGTGGAGATGTTGTATGGACATATGAAAAGATTGAGGAACAAAGGTGTGGAATTTATCAAGGTTCTTTAGAGAAATCAATAAGTTGAAAGGGTCAGTAGGGGAGCCGGAGCGGCATGAAGAAGTGATATCCGTACCTCCTTCATTCTATTTAAGCTTAAGATAGCAAATTAAGTCATTTCTATGATTTCAAGTCTTAAGTTTCAACCCTTGGGTCATTTTGCATGCATTCATGTTTATGTTGACAAATTTATAGTGATTTTGACATTCATGTTGAGATTTATTTATGAAAATGATATTTAAGTGCATTTATTGCATTCATGTTGGCAAAATGTTTCATGATTACTTCTCTTATGTATTCTTTTTTTGACATTCAAGATGAATGTTCCCTAAGGGGAGATATTGAAGCACCCCCAAAAGTGCCCAAAAATGTGCCTCGAAAATGCCAAAATTGTAATTTCATGTATCTCAAAATTTATGCATGATATCAAACATCTGACTTCATATTCATGATCAGGGGGAAATAAAGTGGGAAATTGGTATAACCCTGATTTTAGAGCAACCGTAGCCAAATTTCATTTTCCAAAAATTTTGCAAACTAGTGTTTGTCCTCGCCCAAGCCGCGACGTGCCTGGGGCGTGGACCAGTGTTAATTGGCCTTTCGCGTTGTTTTCGCATAATGAATGAGATGCAGACCAGTTCAGGTTTTTCCCAGGTTTCTCATTTTGGCCAAATGGCCTTGGGGTCTTAGCCCCATACCCTCCTATGCATAAAAACACTTATACTTAGTCATTTTTTTTTAAATCTAAATCACTCTTAAAACCCTTTCTAACACTTATCCAAATATTTCAGCCAAATTCAAGAGCCCAAAGCTTAATTTTGGTTCTCAAGAACTTCAATCAAGCTTCAAGTTCACATTCAAATCTTCATCAAGTAAATCCAAGTTTGAGGTATGTGGGTTTCAACCATTGGGTCCTTTCACCCATGGTGCCCAAGCTTACTTTTTATGTAAATTGCATGTTTTGAAGTTGGATTATCTATGAGTACCTCTTATTATGAAATTTGATTATATACTATGTTGGGGTTTCATGAAATGTTGACTGTTGAACCATGTTTTAAGGTATGAATATATGATCTACTATGAGATTTCATGAGGGATTTTAAGCTATCTTGCATGTATGATTTTACTATGTGTTGGTGGATCATTTTAGCTTAAGTTTTCACACATGATTTCACTCTTGAATTGTATAGTTTTGAACTAACATTACACACCCACCAAGTGATTGATAAAATGTCAAGTCAAGAATTCTCAAGTTAATTACATGATATATAAGTCAAGTGACTTCATGATGGTCAAGAGGTTCCAAGTGTATATTAATTTCATGAAAAGTACTAATGTTATTACAAATGAATTGTTGGGCTCCCATGCTTGTTGTGTTCTTGTGAAAAAGAGGAGTTCTTTCTTTATACTTTAATGTGATGGTTTGATGAGCTATTTTCATGTCTCTTACTGAAAATGTTATATCGTAAGGTATGGATATTCTACAAGATCTGGTTAAAAGGCTATGCCGTAAGGCAGAATAACTCATGGCTCCTAGTGAATAGATTACATCTTAAGGTAAGGATATCCTATAATACCTACTAAAAAGGCCATGTCATATGGTACAATTCATGATTCCTACCGAAAAAATTATATTGTAAAATAGAATAATTCGCGGCTCCTACCTAAAAGATTATATTGTAAAGTAGGGGATGCCTTATACTACCTACCAAAAAGACTATGTCCTATGGTAGGGGTATTGGTAACACTCTCCGAAAAGGTTATACCATAAGGTGAGTGGGTGGTTATGTGGTCCATCTCAAGCATGTTTATGTAAGGTTCAAGCCTACTTATATTCCATATTAAGTCTACGTTCTTCGATTACAACTAAGCATGTTTTACTTCAAAAATGATCATACATGCCATATTAGAATTATGCCTATCTATTGCTTATTACTATGCATTTTGACTATATTGGCTTATGTCTTGTTGCATTACATCCCGCATTCTTAATACATTCAAACGTACTAATACATACTTTATTCCTACATGGTACTAACTAATGCTTATGTTATCTCTTTATGTTAAACTATTGATACTATGAGTGTGAGCACGGAAAGTGTCTTGGCCCTCGCCCTATCTATGCTAGACGTGTTGTTTTAATAATTGATGTCACAATGCTATGATTTTGACTTATGAATGTTTTATCATTATCAAAGACTTCTCTTAGCTCTGGTTTCCTTATTTATATCTCTTGGTGATTATTATTTTGCTTTTGCGACCAAGGATGTGTAATTGATATATTAAGAGGCTTGTTTCAGATTGCTTTAAGTTCTCTATTCGCCGTGTCATGTCTAGGCCCTAGGCTTTGATCGTTACAATTTTAGGTAGGGCAAATGGCTTTGTTAGGCCCGAAATTGGTTATGGAGGCTGATGTGTTGTTAAAATACAGTACATTTGATCCCTAAGGGAAGGGATTTTGCAAGTTCTTAGTGCAACATTTTAAGTTTGTTTTTTGTATTTTTATATTGTTCTTGCAGAAAATACAAGTTAGCATGATTTTGGGAGAAAATTATATATTTTGCTGAAGTACAGGACATACGAGCCACTCTATGAGTCATAGTCTAAGATATGAGTCGTAGGATGCCCTTATAGGAACAAACAGTGAGCAAAATTAAGAATTTGCAAAGTGTAGGTTAGCCATATAAGGCTAACCTACGAGTCGTAAGTTGCACTACACTTGTAGGAGATGCTCTAGTAGCAAGAGACAATGACAAAAGTTTGGACCAAGAACTGCAACTTAGTACTATGAAAAGACACTAGGAGTCGTAGAGCAGACTACGACTCATAGAAATGGGTCATAGCAATCAAGTCCAATGCCAATTGCAGACTGTAAAAGCCCGATTATGACTCGTAGGTCACCCTACAAGTCGTATCTATGAGACGTAACTGCTACCAACTATATTTTTTAGTTTTATTTTTAGGGTCTTTCTACAACTTGTTTAATAGTTAACGATAGTTTTTTTTAATAGAGATTCAACATTTTACAGATTGTGAGATACATTGAATATTATTAGAGAACGTTTCTAGAGTTTAGTGCAGATTTTATCCTTTCATTTAGAAGACCCATTTTGGGGGATTGAAAATCACATTGTGCCCAACTTCTATTAGTACAAGCTTGTGGTTTCAATATCAAAGTGGTGTTATTCTTTACTATTCTTGGGTAATCTCTCAACCATGTATTTCATATTAATTGTTGTTGATTCTGCCTTAGCCATGAGTAGCTCCAACTTGGGGTTATGGGAACTATGAGGAATTGACTTGAAATAACCTAGACTTTGTGTTGTGTGGTTATGGGAACCATAAGGAATTGACTTGAAATAACCCAGACTTTGTGCATTTCTTTAGTTGGGTATTTTCATGTATTATTTATTTCCCTTCACATTGAATATTGCTTGGTGGTGGCCAACACCAAACACCGCCTACTATCACGATCCCGACCGAGGTAGTTACGAATAGAAAAAGCAAAGTAGATGACAGGATTCGCTTGATGTGTTAGATGTGTTGTCAAAATACAGCACATTTGATGCCTAACTGAAGGGATTTTATGAGTTCTTAATGTGACTTTTTATGATTTTTATGTTCTTAGTGCAGAAAGGTAGGTTGGCATGATAAAAAATTACAGATTTCGCTGAAGCATAGGACATATGAGCTCACCTACGAGTCATAGCCCAAGCTACGAGTCGTATGAGGATCTCGTAGCAATAAACAGAGATCAAAAATTAGAAATCTGCTCAGTGGAGGTTAGCCCTAAGAGGCCATCCACTACAACTCATATAGGTGAACCCATAGCAGGAAATAGAGAACCAAAACTTTGGACAAAAAACTGAAGCCCTAGACTACGAAAGAAGCATACGAGTCATAGCCCAAGCAACGACGCGTACCAGTGGGTCATACCAATTGAGTCCAAAATGCAATGAACCTAATATTTGACCCCGATAATGACTTGTAGATCACTCTACAAGTTGTACTTGTCAGGCGTACCAACTGCCAACTAACATTTCTGTGTAATTTTTAGGGTTATTTTGTTAGCACTATAAATACTTTAAGTTAGGGTTTTATTGGGAAGATCCCAAATGGTAAACATTGAATAAGCCTTTGAATATTCTCTCAAGATTAATTTTTGGGTTTTAGAATCGATTTTCAGTTTTTCTTGGAAAATCCACTTTTTGGGAGTGCAAATCCCATATTTTATTCATTTTCAATGTATCAATCTTGTGGTTTGCAACTTGTGCTGCTATCATTCTTCATTGTTTTGGGTAAAACTTTCAACTATGTCTTGTCATTGTATTTTTGTTGGTTTTGCTTTATCCATGAATAGCTAAGCACCCACAACTTGGGGTTGTGGGAACCATAGGTAGTTGACTTAAGATGACCTGGATTTATTACATTTCTGTGATTGGGGTTTTGCATGTATTTTTTATTTCCTTTTATTTTGATTGTTATTTTATGGTGGCCAATACCAAACCCCTCCTACTATCATGATCCTGAAAAAGGTAGTGAGGAATAGAAAAAGGAAAGTAAATAATCAGATTCGATTGATGTGTTCTCGTCTAATCAACCAAACCTGACCAAGGGGAGGTTGACTGGGACAATGGATAATGGTTAATTAGCACACTATGTTGTCAACCACATGTCATGGTGAAATTCGACCTTCACCTTCACAAGGGGGATAGAAGAACCTAAGTTACCGTCCTGTATGTAAATTCCCAATTCTGGTCATATTGTCTAGGGTAATTGAGTCTACGAACCATGAGTAACACAATTCCCAAGTTATCCCTAAAATTGAGCATTTTTGGTTATGTCGTTGTATAATGTTTATTTTTGTTTTTGTTCTTGAATCACAAACCCCCCTTTATTTAGACATTTGAGTTGTAGATACTCGAAATGTTTGATAGTAAATTCTTGTAGTCAAACCCTGTAGGGTTCTAATGCTCGAGTTGCTAATACTAGTGTGCCTCCTCCTAAGGCACTTTTTGAGGGTGATCCATTATCACCATGATGTGACAAGTGTGGGAGGATTCACCTCGAAAAGTGTTTGTGGGGTTAAGGTGCTTGTTATGGTTGTGGTGAGACAGGGCACAAACTTGTTAATTGCCAAAAGGTACTGAAGAAGGGTCAAATGATTTAAGGTAATCCAGTCCAACCAAGAGCTCCACTAGGTGGTACCCCAAAAACAACAAGTTCTATACTTTGCATGCTCGACAGGAAGTAGAGGAAGCTCTGGATATTGTGACCGATATGTTGAAAATCTTTGATTTTGATGTTTATGCTTTGCTTGATTGACTGAAAATTTATCTCTTATGACTCATCTATTAGCTGTTAAATTTAGTTTGAGTCCTAAAATTTTGGTGTAGTCTTTTTCAGGCTATACTCTTGTGGGAGAACCTGTTACTGCACATAGAGTTTATCGAGGTTGTCTTATTTTTGTGTTGCATAAAGTCTTTCTATATGATCTTGTGGAACTTGAGATATTTGATTTTTATGTGATTCTAGAGATGGATTACTTGCATGCTTCATATACCTCTATAGTGTAACGACCCAAGCTTAGGTCCTAGACGTGACCAGCGAATAGGGAACCCAAAGGAACCCCAAAATAGCCTCATAGCATATCATCGCACATCCTTGGTCATGGAAGCAAGATAATTCATCATAAGAAACATAAACAAGGGGAAATTGGGACTGTGGGAGAGAGACTTATATTTAAATAGCTTGAATATCATAAGTGAGTCAAAGCTAAAGCATAATACATATCATGTCCAACAACACCTCTAGCATAGAACTTAGCGGGGGCCAGGACAAGCAACCGGGCTCACCTTCATAATCAAAGTATACTAAAAAAAAGGGATAATCTGTAATGCATAGCATAAGAACATAGATATTGCCCTCGGACATGAGGACTCACCAACTAGCTTGAATGGATGCCACTAGCTAAGTGGAGGAGGATGTTGACCAAATGGAGATCCGATTCCTATGTGGTAATATCATGTAGGCGTAGAGTATACGTTAGTACATTTGAATGTATCAAGTATGTAGGATGCAATTCAACAAGAGATAGGCAACATAATCAAAATGCATAAATATAAACATTGGATAGCATCATGCTTGTATAAATCATAATACATAAGTAGAAGGAGACCATCATCATAGACCAAGCAACTTGTGCTTTGAATCCAAGGTTTGGCACCCACTTGGAAGGTGATCAAGGTATATACCCCTTAATCACTAGATGAACATCACTCCTTTAATCAAGGTGGTGAAGGTGTCAATCCCTCAATGATGGTTAATGCACATCCCACCTTTTATTTAGGTAGTCAAGGTATCAACACCTTATTGGGTAATGTACATCATACCCTCCATTTAGATAGTCAAGGTATCAAACCCTCACTGGTTAATGGAGCTCACACCCTCCAATTAGGTGGTCAAGGTATCAACCCCTCAAAAATGGTTGATGGGCATTACACCCTCCACCAAGGCGGTCAAGGTGTAACACCTTCTCAATAAGGCATGGTCATTTTATAATAACGTAGATACTTCTCATAAATATAACTCATATAAACAGTCATTTCATCATATCATTCAACTCATAAGATATGTTTTGAACCTTCATTTACCAAAAAAACCATATCCAGGTACTTAATCAAACACTTAGAGGGTGTGTAGTATGAGTGTAAAACCATGAAAATCAAGAGTGAAATCATGCAAGTAAATCCCATCTAAAACCATTTATCGACACTTTGTAACACCTTTAAGTAACATACATCAAAATCCATCACCAAATCTCATGTTAGATCTAAGATTCATAGCTCAAAACATGCTAAAACAATCATACTTTCATGAAACCCCAATTCACTGTGCAATGAAATTTATAATAATCAACACCCATGAGTAAATCAACTTTAAATTATGCAATTTAAGTAGAAAAGAAGCTTGAGCACCATGGGTAGAAGGATCCAATGATTGAAACCCACATACCTTAGCTTTGTAGAAGTTCTTAATGAAGATTGAAAATGAATACTTGAACCTTGAAGGGAATCCTTAGATCCAGAAGAGGTTTTGAGACTTCAATTTAGGAGTGAAAAACATGGCTAAGTGTTTGAGTGAGTATTGAGGAATGTTTAGGATGATATGAGGGTGAAATATGGCCAAGTATAAGTGTTTTAGTGAATGGGAAGACTGGCCCAAGACTTAAAAGTCTTGGAGTGAGTCAAGAAAACAATGCCATAAACAGGTAATGGCACATTGCGGAAGCGACGTGGATAGCCCACTGTTTACAGCACACTTAACAATTTCATAATTCAATTATGTTTCTCTAAAATTAGAGTTAGACCTATTCCCCACTCAATTTGACCCTCTGAAAAAGAATATGAAGTGAAATATTTGAAATAATTAATAGATTTTTAGATATATAGAAATTATGACTTTAAATATTTCCGAGGCATATTTCAGGCACTTTTTGGAGTCGTTTCAATATCTCCCCATTGGGAACATTCATCCCCGAATGTAAAAGAGGCGTGTAAGACAAGAGTAATCATGAACAAATCTGCCCTAACAAGAATGCAACATTATATTGAAAACATCATTTTCAAAATCTCAACATATGCGTAAAATCATCATGAATTTGCCAACTTAAATATGAATGCATATGACTGACATAGAGGCTGAAACACAAGATTTGGAATTATAGAAAAAGACTTGATGTGTTATCATAAGCTTGAATAGAATGAAAAAATACAGATATTTCTTCTCTATGCCTGCACTGGCTCCCCGAGAAAAACATACGAATAGATGACTCTTCCAAAGGGCCTTGACGAACACTACATCATTATCAATCAATTTCTCCACTCCTCCATCCAACACCTCCACTGGGACCTTCTTCTAAGCCAATTTATCCTCCACATCACCCACCATTATAGTACTAGAGTCACCAACACATCCCATCAACCTAGAAACATGTCAAACTACACCAATGATACTCCTATCCATAGGCAATTTCCAAACTTAACCAACCTTACCAACCTCTCTCTTTATTCTACAAGGACTTACAACCATAACTCATTTGTCAACATTAAACGCACCTATATCATTTGTTGCAATGAACTACCATCTCCCCCCTTGGGAGACAATCTCCATTCTATCATCTTTCCACCCAAAACTTTCAACTCTAATAAGGCGAACTCAAGGCCTTGCTTAAACTAGACCTCCTCAACCAAAGAAGATTTGGAACCACTAAGAACACTATACTACCATCTCAACTTCCCTCAACCTAACTTCCAATCTAAATAGCTGATGGACTCCACTAGTCTCCTCCTTACCACCATTATCCACATATGCTAAGCTACCCATTGGCACCCTACTTAAAGCACCACCGTAACACTAGCCTTACCTGGAAAAATAATGCACACTCATTTCATAATCCTTAAAGAATTCTAACCACCTTATTGCTATCTATAATGCACACTTATCTCATTTAGCAAACAACCTCTTCTCCTCCAAGACTTGCAACACTACCCCCAAATGATTCACAAGCTATAACCAAATCAACACTTCATCACTAGAGACCACTAAAAACATAATAAGGTAGGGTTTTAAGACCTTATTCTAGAGACCCATAAACATAGCCAATGCATAAATTAACCAAACAACTCCACTAGTACTAATAGTGCTCACCTCGGGACAAAGCTCAAACCCAAGATCAATCTTAGTGAAGCGACTAACCCATTGTAGTTGACCAAATAGACCAACAATTCTCAACCATCATATTATAACCTTATGGGTTCTACAATTATTAGAAACATGCTATGAAAGTAGCCCAAACTATCCCAAGACCTCCAACACAACAAGCTAAGTTCAATGAAGATCACAAGATAAGACTTCTATGTAATAGGAACATGGGGCAGCCCTTAGAGATTAATTAAACCTTTAGACAAGAATGGACCTACCTCTCTCACTACTACTTGACAACCTCCCACTCAAAGACTGGTTCATTAGGGAGTTGGAATCTAATTCTACGGGTCCTACCATCTGTGAAGAAACAACATACAAGTAATTATCCTATCCCAAGTATAACATCAAAACCAGCACAACAACTCCAAAAAGTCACAAGGCAAGAACTAATGCAATATGAACACAAGTCAACACTTATTGAGTTTGTAGTGACCCAAAAGAATAAAGAAAGAGATATTGGCATACCGGCCCCAAAAATGAACACATACAAAGTCAAAAAAACTTCAACATACAGCTAGAAACATCAGGCACCTCATCTATTTCTTCCCTCCTTTGAATAGCATAGAATCGATTACGTCTTGGAGAACCCCTTTGATCAAATTCACCACCCTTGTCCTTGTTGCGCTTATGAGGACAATCATTCATCTTATTACCCATCTCTTCACACCTATAACAAGTATCAGTAACTCTCAAGTATGGGCTATCATGACATCTACCACACATTGGGCATCTAGCATAAGGCACCATAACACTTCTTTCCTTGGGACTCTAAAACTTTCCTTCAAAATGGTAACTTTTGGCCTCCTTACCCCTCTTATTACTCAACTTTTCTTCCTCTAATTTTTTGGCATAGGTCATTAAATAGGACAAATCTAAGTCGCCAATCAACATAGTGGACCGGCATTCTTCACTCACCAAGACGGAGACACTCATCATAAATTTATTCATCCTAGTCCTTGTATCGGACATCAATTGAGAAGATTTTTCTAAAGTTGGGTGAACTTGAGGTTATACTCCCTTACACTTATATCACCTTGTTTGAAGTTCATGAACTTCACCAATTTAGCTTCCGTAAGCTCAAGTGGGAAGAACCGATTAAGAAAGGCTACTTTGAACTCCTCCTAAAGCACCACATTACCGTTTTCTCTCTTCCTCTTCCATTAGTTATACCATATTTGGGCTACCCCTTTGAGTTGGTCTCTGCCTTATCATTCGTCCAAACACCCATGATAGTCAAAATCTTCTCAACCTCATTAATGAACTCTGTGGATGTTCATCAACCTTGGACCCATAGAAAACTGGCGGGTTCATCCTCATAAAGTCCCTCACTCGAGAAGTCAAAATAGGAGCATGAGGGGCTTGGGCCCTTTGGTTGGCTTGTTAGTCACAACTTGTGCAAGCATGGTGAAAGTATCCTGAAGGTCTCCATAGGTAGGTTGTTCCTTGGGAGTAGGTGCTCATCTTCCACTTGTGTTAGCTATGATCTAGCATAGCAAAGAACAATCATTAGGGGGAATAACTTACTTCAACTCTATGGCATGACTTAGAACATGAAGAAGGGAAACTTTTCCTAAAATGTCTCATAGCCTCCTATTCATAGTTGTAGTGCACAACACAACATTAATAAAACTCTAATTGATATGGTGTGTTGGACTCCAAGTATCTAACAACCTAATGCTCTAATATCATCTTTGCCATTACCCAAGCCTAGGGCCTAGACGAGAACAGCAAATGGGAAACCCAAAGGAGCCCCAAACAAGCCTCATAGCATATTATCACACATCCTTGGTCGCTGAAGCAAGATAATTCATCATAAGAAACATAAGCAAGGGGAAATTAGGACTATGGGAGAGAGAATTATATTTAAATAGGTTGAATATCATAAGTTATTCAAAGCTTAAACATAATACATATCTTGTCCAATAACACTTATAGCATAGAACTTAACGAGGGCCAAGACAAGCAACCGGGCTCACCCTCAGAATCTAAGTATACCAAAAGGAAAGATAGTCTTTAATACATAACATAAGAACATAGATATTACCCTCGGATACGAGGAGTCACCAAATAGCTTGAATGGATACCACTAGCCACGTGGAGGAGGAGGATGACAAAATGGAGCTCTAGTTCCTACATGATAACATCATGTAAGCATAGAGTATGTATTAGTATATTTGAAAATACTTAGTATGTAGCATGCAATGCAAGAAAGGATAGGCAACATAATCAAAATGCATAAACATAGACAATGGATAGCATAGTGATGAGATAAAATGTATAAATGATGCTTAAAGTAAAATCATGCTTGTTTAAGTCATAATACATAAGTAAAAGAAAACCATCATCACAACAAAGAAACTAATGCTTGAAATCCATGGTTTGGCACCCCCTTGGAGGGTGATCAAGGTATATACCCCTTAATTGGTAGATAAACATCACACCCTTCATCAAGGTGGCCAATGTATCAACCCCTCAATAATTATTAATGGACATCCCACCCTCCATTAAGGTGGTCAACATATCAACCTCGTACCGGTGAATGGACATCGTACCCTCTATTTAGGTAGTCAAGGTTTCAACTCCTAACCAGTTAATAGCCATCACACCCTCCAATTAGGTGGTCACAGTATCAACCCCTCAACAATGGTTGATGGACATCATATCCTCCACCAAGGTGGTCAAGATGTAGCACCCTCTTAATAAGGCATGGTCATTTTATAATAACATAGATACTTCTCATAAATATAAGTCATATAAACAGTCACTTCATCATCATAAAGTCATTCAACTCATAAGACATGCTTTGAACCTTCATTCCCCAAAAAACTATATTCGGACATTTTATCAAACACTTAGAGGGAGTGTAGTGCTAGTGTAAAATAATGAAAATCAAGAGTGAAATCATGTAAGTAAATCTAATGTAAAACCATTAATCAACAGTTTGGAACACCCTCAAGAATCATACATCAAAACCCTTCATCAAATCTCACATTAGATCTAGGACTTATAGCTCAAAACATACTAAAACAATCATACTTTCATGAAATCCTAATTCACTATGCAGTGAAATTTATAATAATTAAGACCCATGAGTAAATCAACTTTAACTCAAGCAATTTAAGTATGAAAGAGGCTTGGGCACCATGTGTGGAAGGAACCAATGGTTGAAATCCACATACCTTAGCTTTGGAGAAGCTCTTGGTAAAGATTGAAATTGGATACTTGAAGCTTGAAGGAAATTCTTAGATCCAGAAGAGATTTTGAGACTTGAATTTAGGAGTGAAAAATATGGCTAAATGTTTGCGTCGGTATTGGGGAATGTTTAGAATTATATAAGGGTAAAATATGGCTAAGTATTACTATTTTAATGAATGGGAACACTTAGTCCCAGGACTTAAAAGTCTTGGATTGAGTCAAGAAAACAGTGCCAGAAATAGGCAGTGGCGCATCGCGGAAGCAACGCAGAAAGTCTATTTTTAGCATACTTGGAAATTTTATAATGCAATTTGGTTTCTCCAAAATCGGGGTTAGACCCATTTCCCACTTTACTTGACCCCCTGAACAAGAATACGAAATTAGATTTTTGAAATACGTATGAATTTTTAGATATATGAAAATTATGATTTTGAGTACTTCTGAGGAACATTTTTGGGCACTTTTTGGGGTCATTTCAGATAATTTTAGAACCCAAAAGGTCAAGTTTCAATTTTTTAATGAGCCTATCCTTTAATGGAAAGGTAGTGAGTCCGCTATCAAAGGTCGATTTATTTCCTACCTTAAGGCTTAGAAGATAATCTCTAAGGGGTGTATGTATCATATTGTAAGGGTCAGGGATGTAGAGTCTGAGTCACCTACTCTTGAATTTATTCTGATGGTGAATAAGTTTCCGAATATGTTTTCGAAAGACGTGCTCAGCATTCCTCACGAAAGGGAACTAGAATTTGCCATAGATTTTCTCATGGATACTTAACCTATCTTTATTCCTCCTTATTGTATGGCACCAATTGAATTGAAAGAGTTGAAAGATTTTTTGTATAAATTATTTATTAGGCCAAGTATATCTCTGTGGGGTGCTTTGGTGTTATTTGTAAGAAACAAAAATGCATCTCTTCAGATATGCACTGATTATAGGAAATTAAATAAGCTAACTATCAAGAATAAGTATCTGTTGCCAAGGCTTAATGGCTTATTTGATCAACTTCAAGGGTCTAACAATTTCTCAATGATTGGCCTCCGTTTTGATTATCATTAGTTGAAGGTTATAGAGTATGAAATTCCTAAGATGGCTTTTTCAAATAGATATGGGCATTTTGAAATTGTGGTGATGTCATTTGGGTTGACTAATACTTTGCCTGTGTTTATGGATCATATGAATTAGGTGTTCAAACCATTCTTAGAAAGTTTTTGAGTTGTCTTTATCAATGCTATCCTTATTTATTCATGAAGTGAGTGGGAGCATATGGACCATTTGAGAATGGTTCTTCAGACGTTGAGGGAGAAGAAGTTGTATGCAAAGTTTAGCAAATGTGAGTTTTGGTTGGGTAAGGCAGCTTTTCTTGGTAATATGGTGTCCAATGATGGCATTAAGATTTACCAGAAGAAGACTGAGGCTGTGAAGAATTGGCCTAGACCATTGACTCCAATATATATTCAAAGTTTTCTTGGGTTGGCTACTTACTATATAAGGTTTTTGAACGGTTCTCATCTATTGCATCTCCATTGACCATATTGACTCAAAAGAAAGCTAACTTCGTATAGTCAGCTGAATCTGAGAAAAATTTTCAAACTTTGAAGGACTAGCTTACATCAACTCCTATTTTGACTTTACTAGATGGCTTAGATAGGTCTGTGGTGTATTGTGATGCTTCTCATATTGGGTTGGGTTATCTACTTATACAATATGGTAAGGTGATAGCTTATGCGTCAAGGCAATTAAAGGTGCATGAGCATAATTGCCTGACTCATGATCCTAAGGTAGCAGCGATGGTGTTTGCCTTGAAAGATTTGGAGACACTATTTGTATAGGGTTCATGTTAATATTTTCATCATTCATAAGAGTTTGCAATATGTGTTCACTCAAAAGTATCTTAAACTTTAGGCAAAGAAAATGGTTGGAACTCCTAAAAACCTATGACATGAGTGTACAATATCATCACAACAAGACAAATATTGTAGCCGATGCTCTTAGTAGACTATCTATGGGAAGTGTGGCTCATGTTGATGAATGGAAGAAAGAGTTGGCAAGCGATATTCATCGTTTGGCTAGATTAGGTGTTAGGTTAGACGACTCTAATGATAGAGGTATTCATGCTCAGAATAGGGCCAAATCTTCTGTGGTTGTTAATGTAAAGGCTAAGAAAGATCTATATCCATCATTGTTTGAGTGAAGAAGTTAGTTGTTGAACAGGAGATTGAGGTTTTCTACCAAGGGTGATATGGTGTGCATCTATATCAAGATTGGTTATATGTTCCAAATGTGGATGATTCTTAGGAGGTGATCATCAGTGAAGCTCATAACTCTTATTATTGTATTCATCTAGGATCTACTAAGATATATCGAGATTTGAGGGAAGTATATTGGCGGCATGGCATGAAGAAGGACATAGTAAGTTTGTATCTGAATGCCCTAATTTTCTATAAGTGAAAGTAGAGCACCAATGGCCGGTAGCTTGACCCAAGATATTAAAATTCGTACTTGGAAGTGGAAAGATGTGAACATGGATTTTTTGGTTGGTTTGCCTCATACCTGAAGGCAATTTGACTCAATTTTTGTTATCATTGATTGAATGACTAGGTCGGCTCATTTATAACCAATCAAGACTACCTTTAGTGCCGAAGATTATCTAAGATTGTACATCTAAGAGTTGGTGAGTTGCATACTGTGCCTAGGTCCATCATATAAGATCGTGGTACACAATTTACTTCTTACTTGTAGAGGTCATTTCGAATAGGACTCGATACTAAGGTAAAGTTAAGCACTGCTTTTCATCCTCAAATTGATGGGCAACTCGAGAGAATAAGTCAAACTTTGGAGGATATGTTGAAGGCTTTGTTGTTGGAATTCAAAGGTAATTGGGATGATCATCTTGCACTTATTGAGTTTGCTTGTAATATAGCTTTTATGCTAGCATTGATA
This sequence comes from Solanum sejunctum, assembly GCA_025642045.1. Classification (NCBI taxonomy): domain Eukaryota; kingdom Viridiplantae; phylum Streptophyta; class Magnoliopsida; order Solanales; family Solanaceae; genus Solanum; species Solanum sejunctum. The sequence goes on along the minus strand of JAOTQJ010000099.1, from coordinate 8,228,602 downwards.
TGGCACCCTTTGAGGCTTTGTATGGCAAGGGATGTAGATCTTCGATGGGGTGGTTTGAGTTTGGATAGATGGCTTTAATTGGCCCGAATTTGGTGTTAGAGGCTATAGAGGAGGTGAGGTTTATTAGGGAGAGGTTAAAGATAGCTGAAAGCCGCCAAAAGACCTATTTGGATGTTGGGAAGAGGGATCTTTTGTTTTATATTGGTGATTAGGCCCTCATGAGATTGTTGAGTAAATTGGGAATGTGTCTTGTAGGTTGGATTTGCCTCCAAATTTGAGTTTCATTCACCCGATCTTCCATATGTCTATGTTGAGGAAGTTGATTGGTGATCCTACTGCTATTATACCTTTGGAAGGTGTTGAGGTTGAGGATAACTTATCTTATGAGGAAGTTCTAGTTGAGATTTTAGATACGCAGGTGAAGTGGCTTAATAAAAAGTATGTGACTTCTGTTAAGGTACTCTAGAGAAATCAACATGTGGAGAGTGATACATGGGAGGTAGAGTTGGACATGATGAAATGATATCCATATCTTTTTGCATCTACTCAAGCCTAAGGTATTAGGTTCCTTCTTTTCCAAGTGGTCTTAATTCTTTCACTTTTGAGTTTCATGACAGGATATGCACCCACATGCACGAAAATGATTTTAGGTATTTTGAATAATGTAAATACATTTTGATATGAGTTTTAATGACTTTATGATTTTCAAGTGATGAAATATGCATGGTATCTTGTGTTTAAATATTTCATGTTCTAAGTCAAGTCTTTTAAGCCTTGTTCTTCCATATTCGTGGACGAATGTTCCCAAAAGAGAGATAATGTAAGGGCACAGGCTTTGTACAACCTCAATGGACTTGGAAATTTGGTTCTGAAAAATTTTATGCCAAAGTGATACTTCATGGAAAACTTCATGGAATTTATAGTGCTATACGAACTGTGTGGAGCCTCCTTGAAGTGGCCCTTGGCCTTATGTGGTGTTTAAAGGCCTTAGTGCAGAGTTTGAGACTACGGCATACCACACTTGGACACCACACGTTCCATCTGAGGCCGTATAGACCAAATGGTGGAGAGTATGGTAGCCTTGGTGTTGAGACTCCATAGTTTTAAGCCCAAGGCAAGTGGTACGACCCCTCTCATGTATCATTTGGTGCTTGACAGACTGTAAGGCCGTTCCGTATGGGTGCCTTTGTTGATTTTTTCTAATTATGGGATTACCATTTCATATCTTCACCAAGTGAAATTTTTATAAGTATTGGACCACGGGAAAGTGTACATTCCATATAGTGCCTCACGAACTGTACCATCCCTCCTTAAGACCTTAATTTCAATTTTTTCTACTCATTTCATTAATAGCATTTTTGTATTTATGCTTTATACTGACGGTCTTTGGTGACTTTCTATGCTACCTAATGACATTGAAATGACCTGTTCTTTTTTTCCTCTCATTCAAATTCACTCTTATACTTAGAATTCTCTAGTGTCAATCTTAAGAACTCTCTCAAAGGGACTCTTGTGAAACTAAGCTTGGGAACCAAGGAAAGGCTTCTTCTTCTTCTTCTTCTTCTTGTTCTTGTTCTTCTTCTTCTTCTTCTTCAAATTCTTCTTGAATCTTCTTCATTAGCTAAGGTATATGAGATTGATTCTTGGTGCCTTTCAACTAACAAGACCCAAACTCTTTTACACTCAATTTTTTAATGAAATTTTAGCTTCTTTAAATATAGGTTTCCAGTATTATTATTTAGTAAATTCAATTGATGTATGAGCTATGTTTTATTGTTGATTCTAAAGTGATTTAGCCCTAATATGATGAAATGCATTACAGTTATGAAGTTATGAAAGTGCATGTCCAATTTAAAGCTTGATTTTTGCATAGGTAATCTATATTATGATTCAAATATGAATTTTACTTATGGTTTTACTTGAATTTCATAATGTATTATTGATTTATGTTTGAATCTCTATTACACAAGCTAATCTCATATCATTCGTGGCATATGCATACATGACTATGGTTTTTGTGAATTTTATGAAGTGGGTTAAGACCATTTATGTCTATGTATATAATCTAGATAAGATTATGGTTATACAAGAATGTGATCACATAAGTGCCTACGATTATGTCTTTTTGAGCAATTATGGATGTTTAAACCACTGTGTTTATGGAGTACCAATTGATGATTGAGGTAGGGTGGGCCATCACCAAGGGTCCATACTTATTTCTCAACAAGGTGCTCTAAAGGAGATATCCCTATGCATGAAAGTATTACATGAAGTATGTTTTGGCTATTAATTTAGCCTAAGTATGCATGATTATGAAATGTGATTTTTCCTTTAAGCCTAAGTACACATTGTTATGTTTTGAAGACAATTGCCTCTTTTACAAGCACGTATACATATATGTAATCTAGTGGGATGATGACCTAGCACCGATGGGATTAGAGGCAGGGTGCGCTATCCCTAAGGGTTCATACTCCTTTCTCTTTAACTATGTTCCTAGAATAGGTATATTTATGCCCATTTTGGATAATGAATGATTAAGGATCTACCTTTGGCAAGTAGGTCACCTATTTATCCATTGTGGGGAAGACGATGGATTTACAAGTTATAACTCATTTGGTCTTATGTCGGTTACGGTCCCAACCTTATTATAAATGAAGTATTTTTTGCATTAATGCATCGAATGTCATGGCATATTGATATAAATTATTCACTTGATATATGGTTCCTTCTACATATGTGCCCTTGTTATCTAACATTAAGTGGAGATTTAGTGAGTTCATGTGCATTGCATCCCCACATACTTAGTACAATCAAATGTACTAACACATACTTTTTGCCTATATGATCTCATCATATAGGGATCAAAGACTACCTTGATCCACTATACGTTGGTACTAAAGTTGACTGATTTGAAAATTTTTAGGATGTATATTTTCCTGAAAATGGATGATTAAGCTGAAAGAACCATTTAAACTCTTGAGGATATGCTTAGAGCTTGTTTCTTGGAGTTCAAGGGTAGTTGTATGAGAATTTGCTCCTTTTGAAGCTCTATATGGTAGATGTTATAGATCCTCCATTAGGTGGTTTAAGGTGGGGGAACTAGCTTTGTTAATTATTGATTTAGTTATGGAAGTGTTAGAAATAGTTAGGATGATAGGGGAGAGATTTAAGATGGCTCAAAGTCTGCAAAAGTCTTATACTGACACTAGGAGGAGAGTTCTTCAATTTAAGGTTGATGATTTAGTATATGTGAAGGTTTCACCAATGAAGGTTATAGTCTAATTTGGCAATAAGAGAAAGTCAAGCCCTAGGGTACGTAGGTCCTTATCGAATCTTGAGATGTGTTGGTAAAGTTGCATATGATTTAGAGTTGCCCATGGAAATGAGCATGAGTCATCTAGTGATCTATATCTCCCTGTTAAAGAAGTGTGTTGGAGACCTAATTCCACTATACCTTTAGAGGAGGTTAATGTTGAAGAGAATTCAACTTATGAGGAAATTCTGATGGAAGTCTTTGATAGGCAAGTGAAATGATTGAGAAATAAAGATGTTGCATTCGTTAGGTCCTTTGGAGGAACCAACAAATCAAAAGCTACTTGAAAAGCCAAAGCAGATAAGAAGAAGTGATAGCCTACTTCTTCCATTCTTATCAAGCTTGAGGTACTATGATCTTTCCTACTTGAGAACCTTCCCATCCTTGCATGTATTTCTATGTCATCTATGTATAAGTATATGATTTTGAGGTTGCAGTGTAAATATTATTTGAAGCATGTTTTCAAAATTTTTAGGATGTATACATTGCATTTTTCGTATGATATATGCATTATTTTCCTTAGAGCCTATATTTGTCAAATTCAGGCACGAATGTTTCTAAGGGGGACATATTGTATGGCCCTACATGTTGGAAGGTGTGAAGGATCCTAAGAAATGAAATTTGGAAATTTTCAAAGTACAAGTAGAGGGCCTATGGGTCATATATGCCCCTACGGGACGTATCCTGGGCTCATGGAATGATGGCCAGACTTAGTAAAAATGTTGATTTCTGAAGTTGAGTGTACAATATACCAGAAAGCTTGAAGATTGATGTATGAGCCATAAGTCCTATCGTATATTTAGGATTAGAGGCAGTTTCTGAGGATTCAAAAATTTAGTAGATGATATCCCTCTCTAACGACCCATAGACAGGACTGTGGCATGAAATTGGGCTCTCGTGATCCTGTCCGACAGGTTTTTAAAGAGGGAAATTCTCACTTTTCCTAATGTCTTAAGCCTAAACTAGATCATTTAAGCCCTAGAAGACCCTTTTTCAATCATATAAATCCTAATCTACTCCATTCCCATTCATTAAGAAAGTATTCTATGTCCTCAAACACTCTCAAGTCTTTCAAAGCTTTCAAGAGAAGAGGCCAAGCTAGGGTTTTGGGTTCTTTATACTCAAAGTTAGATTTTTCTCCATTAAACCATCAAGGTATGTGGGTTTAGAATGTGGAAACCTTTCTCCACTAGTTCACTTTCATCTCGCTTATCTATTTTCATGTTATGGATATTCATGCATATTTTTATAAACTCTTTTATATGATAATATTTTGAAGAGATTTATGATGTTTTACCTTTGAACATGTTTATGCATTGAAAAAACATGTGAATTTAATAGATTATTATAAGGGTTTGATGATACCCTAGCCATGTCTTATGATGCTTTTGGTGGGTTATTTTGAATAATACTCAAATGACTTTATCCTACTACTTTCACATCAGTTACTCATGAATTGCATGTTTTTAAATTTACATACATGTACCTAACATAATTTGACTACAAATGTATGCCAATCTTCTATGTTTTTGAAAACCTTATGGCAAGGCATGTAAGTTATGAATATTATGAATTTGAAGGGGTTGTTATGCATGATATGAGATATGAGAATATTGTTAAAGTTATGAATGATATGAGGCCCTATATTCAAATCATGAAGGTTTGGTTTTGAAGTGTCACTCTATGAAAAAATATGATATTATGATACTTTGAATATTATGACAATATGTATGATTTGAGTATTCCTTGGTATTATGTCCTAGCACTAAGAGATTCTTTCTAGATAACCATTATCCCATAACTATATTATCACATAGGTTTGTGAATTAGCTAATGAATAAACATAGCTTGTGTTGTATGATTGACCAAAAACGGTTGTGTTATTGTAAGATAAATATTAATTAAATATCAAAAAGGATAGTGTTCCCATAAGGTTATTTTCACAAGTTAATTGAAAAATATGGGTGTTTCAGTAAGGTGTATATTAAGCACTTTCTAAAATGGGGGAGTTCTTGTAAGGTGAGTGTTTGATTTACCTTGGCATTGTAAACCACTCCTCATTTGGTGTTGAGTAAACACTAAGATTCCAAGTAGTGGCTTGCTTGGTATTACATATCGATTATGGTCTCTTCCAATCCATGTATGAGATGTTATATGACTTGATAATTTGTCATGCATATTTACACAATCAGAATGATATCCTCTTGAATGCTAAGATGCCTTAAAGACATGTAAAGTTCATCTTCTCCTAGTCCTCCAGAGCAATCAAAATTTGATTCTATCCTGAATGACCATCAAGAAAATATTACAAACCTTTACCCACCAAGTGATCTAGCATGTGGTCTATGAATGGCATAGAGAAGCGATCTTTATCTATCGATGCATTGATTTTGTGATCATACATGTGAACTCTCAAACTTGTGATTGGTCTCATAGGAATCAACTTATTGCTAGCATTAGGAACCACAGTGATACCTCCCTTCTTTGGAACATACTAGACTAGACTCCCTTCTTTGGAACATACTAGACTAGACTCCCTTCTTTGGACAAGACTTATTATCAGCAATCGGATATATATCATACCCGCATGTAATCACTTAATGATTTCATTGTGCACAACCTAATGCATTGGTAGGTTGAGACATCTTTGGTACTCAATACTTGGTTTATAGCCTATGACTAGTTGAATTTTGTGAGTGCATATGCCATGTGGGATACTAATGATGTCTGCAATCGTCCATCTAATGGCCCTTTTTAATCGTTTGAGAACTGAAACAAATTCCTCCACCTGTTCATCATTATGATATAAAACAATAACAACAGGTAAAGTATTGCTATTCCCCAAAACATATAACTTAGGTGGGAAGGAAGAACCTTCAACTCCAACACCGATGGCTCCTCAATGGATGGTTGAGTAGGTGGCTACGCATGATTTTTCAAGTCTAACTCAAGCTTTAGTTGGTGCCGATAGAAACTATATGGCCCGAGTGCCTTTACCATCTCATAATAGTTAGGGATGCCATTACTCTCAAAGTTAATTAATACAAACTCTAGAGTTTAACACTAAGTCTTTCCTTAGTTGGTATGTCAGGTTATACCTCATCATTACTTTTAATAAAAGAGATAACTTTCAGATCATCGAGTGTCTTTATGGACTGGAAAATGTTGAAGGCAAATTCTTAGTCATTCAATCTGTATTTCAGTTGACCCAACTCTATGTCACTAGTGTTCGCCTAGTGGCTAAGAAGGGTCTTCCCAAGATAATTGGGATGTCAAAGTCAACTTCACAATCAAGTATTATGAAGTCTATAGGGAATATAAAATTCCCAACTTAGACTAGAACATCATAGAGTATACCCACAAGCTTCTTCACATTCTTTCCCACTATCAACAACCACATTGTAGTCGACGTGGGGGCTCCCAAGGCCAACTGCTTGAACACTGTAAGAGGCATTAAGTAGCTACTGGCTCCTAAATTGCATAATGCCTTCAGTAAGTTGAAGACTTCAATGGTGCAAGGTATGGTGAAAGCGTCCAATATCCTCCTTTTTCTATACCAAGGATCTTTTTGCAGTGGCTCCACAATGGTGATGATCACGAGCAAGGTCATGGCTTACCATCCTCTTCTTAGTCACTAGGTCCCTCATCAACTTGGCATACTTGGGCATTTTCTCCAATGCATCAATGAGAGGGAGATTAATAGATAGTTACTTCAACATGGAGATGAAATTCTAAAACTTCCCATCCTCATCCTTCTTCTTAAGTCTCTGAGGGAAAGGTGATGAAGGCTTAGGTATGGGCTTTAACTTCCTTGGTATTAGCACTTGGTCGCTTACCCTATCCTTAACCTTGTCATCCCTAATTTCAGTATCCTTCTCCTCTACCATCTCTCATGAATCGCTTCATCTATTACTAGGATTAGTGGGTCAATTGTCTACTTACCACTTTGTGTAGTCACTGCCATGCATTGTCCATCATTCTTGGATTCTGCACTGCGTTGCTTGACAATGTACCCATTTGGCATGATTCAACTGCACTGACATCTGACCTAATTGTTGCTCCAACTATTTAATAGTCATGGAATGAGACTCAATCTTTTGATTAATACCTGATATGTTGGATTTCATCTCCTTAAAAGTCTCATGTTATGCATATGCTTTCTTCAACAACCTGTCAAACATCTCCTTAATGCACAAACTACTAGCCTATGAATCAAGATTGTGTGGTAGAACATATGATCTATTTCTATAGCTGTATCTATAATCCAAATTACCTTCTCTATCTTGCCTCATATTCCTGTCAGAGTATCCATACTGGTTGTTGTCCTTGTGTGCATTTTCCTTGTTAGAGTTCTGAACTTGGTTCCCTTAACCTTGACACTAATAGTCCTAGTTGAATCCTTAGGAGTTGGTCTAGAAACCCCCTATCTAATCTGTCACAAAACAAGGGTCCTCCTCATAACATGACTCTTCATAAATGGATGTTCTTGGTGGTTGATGATTTATCGCATTCACCAGCTCCTGGTTTTGATTCATCAGTAATATGACATTAGTACTAATCTGAGCTAACTCTTGCAATACTTTTTCATTGATTTTTTCCTGCTCTAGATTTATACTTACTGAGAAAGTGGTCTTAGTCATCAATTTATCCTTTGTGCCTTATACACTATTAGTCTTTGCTACCCTTTCCAGTCATTCAGTCATATCTATGAATATGCAATCCATGAAAGATCCTCTAATTATGATGTTGGCTGCTACATTGCAATTATCATCTAACACTCAATTGAAAATCTCTACTAATGACTCGGTAGTGATCTTGTTGTTTGGAACATTTGCAAACACTTAGTAAACTGCTCTCATGTAGTGCTTATATAATCACCAAGCAATTACTCAAAGTTATTGATCTTGTCCTTCAACTTCAACTTCTTGACTTGAAAAAATACCTCTCCAAAAAGGATCTCTACATTTCTTCCCATATAGTTATAAAGTTGAAGGGAAGATCGAAAAACCAAATCGATGATGGGAGGACACGGATCCCAACAACATCAATGAATAGATTTTCATTCCCTATTATACTCTTACAGACGAAGGCAATGTTCTATAGATGGTTATGCATATCCTCTATTGATAAGCCTGAGAACAACCCTCTATGCTACAACATTTATAGTAACCCACTAGATATGACAAACTTTATTGAGACTTTATTTCATTTTACTTAGTACTTTAAAGGTGAACTTGGGACTGGTATTGACCCCGTCCTACTTATGTTTTAGAGGTTTTATTTGATACTATGTTATTCACACTTATGTTGTATACCTATGATGAGATTTTGAGCTTTTATGGAGAGTTATCCTTTAGTCCCTATCCCCTATGTGATGTTATATGATGTTGATGGAAGTAATGAAAGTCCTAAGTCCCTACTTCCCCATAGTTTGATTCATACTTACCCTTCCCTTAGTAATTGCTTGTTATGTGATTCATGCAAATTCCTTTTCCTTATTTATCCCCATAGCATGAGCCCAAGCACCAATTCCCTTAGATTTATTTATTGATGCTTGTTTTATCTTTTGTAATCAAGGATATGCAAATGATATGTCAAGAGGCTTATTTGGGTTGCCTTCAAATTTTCCGTTCGTCGTATCATACCTAGTCCCTAGGCTCAGGTTATGATATTTCAAAAAATTATTTTTCAATATGGTTGATCTAAAATTTTAAAGAGGCTATTTATTCGCACAATTTCGTCTCCTGATTAAGAATCTAACCTCAAATTTTTCAAAAAAAAATACAAATGATATGCTATGGAAAGAATCTTTCATAAGGTCATAAGAAGGCATTTTGAGAGGTGTTACAATGGACAAATCCTGTCAGTACTATATTTTGTGTTGATTTATTATATCTATAACTCTTTCCTTTTAGCCCAAGGACTTCAAAATAACAAGTCCCAAAAGTAAGATTTGACACTACTACATCATGTCTTGATTTATAAAATGCTATATTACCCTTGTCTTAAAGCCAAGACATAGACCAAGAATTTCGCAAGTTACGCCTCATGGGCAAGACTTGACATTACTACATTGTGTCATAGTTTATCATATATATATATATATATATATAACTCTTGGCTCTTAGCCTACGGACTTTGAAATAACAAGTTAGGCTTCATGGACCAGACTTGATAATATAACATTTTGTTTTGATTTATGAGATATTCTATAACTATTGCCCTAGAAGTAAGACTTGTTAGTCCAACGACTTCCAATCAACAAGATGAGCCCCATGGACAAGATTTGACACTATCACATAGTAACTTGATTTATGAGATGATCTATAACCCTTAACTTAGAGAAAAGACTTAGACCAAGAACTTCACTAATGATCAAGACTTGATAGTATTTTACTATGTCTTGATTTATCACATATATAACTTTTGTATTTTAGCCTAAGGACTTCAAAATAAAAAGTTAAGCCCCATGGGCAAAAGCTGACAATACCACATTGTGTTTTTATTTATGAGATACTCTATAACTAATGCCCTAGTGATAAGACTTATTAGTCTAAATACTTCCAAACAAGTAAAGCCTCATGGACAAGACTTGATACTACCATATTATGTATTCATTTATTAGATGCTCCACAGCTCTTGCTTTAGAGACAAGACTAAGCCCTTTAAAGAACAAATTGCAATCATATATATATTATTTTACACCAGTTTTACTAAGTATAACTTATGGAAAACTTAATAACTTTTGCCTTAGATGTAGATTAGAGCTCAGGGGGTTAAAAAACATGTATGCCTCATCTACAACAGTTTACACTATTTACTATGTCTAACTTATGAGATATTCTATAACTCTTTCTTTAAGGAAAGACTTAGACCAAGAACTTCAAAATGATAAGTTATTCCCCATGAGCAGAAGTTGATACTACCATATTGTGTCTTAATTTATTACATAACCTATAACTCTTGCCTAGGAGATAGAAATTGGCACACTTTCATCTCACATTTTCAGTAAGTCAAACATATGAAGAAAAAAATAACTTTTGTCATGGGAAGCAAAACTTAACTCAATAATATTATATATATATGTAAAATCTAATTTTCAAAGCACAGCAGTATAAAACTTTCATTGAATAACAAAAAAATATAATATGACTTTAAAAATTAAAACTAAAAGAAAAATAATCTACATATAATAATGACAGCCTTAATTTTCCTTGATTATATGATATTAACTGATTGCCTTAAAAGACCATATAAATTTCTAATCAGTTACATGATTTTTTTACTATTGACATGATAAAACTTTGTTTTTATACCATCCATAAAGTACTTCTTCCATATTTCAACAATCTGAAATTAATTTTTACAATCTAAATTTTTTTTTTTGAACTTTTGATTTTTCCAAGTCCAAAATGCATGGAATCAATTTTTTTTATTTTGCTTTAACATATGCTAGGAGATGGGATACTTCAGGTTCGTGTTTATGTTGTTTTGTAGAGTTTAAATCAGTTTGTCTATTTTTGCATGAAATACTTTTATTTTTTATTTGAATTGAATTTATTTGTAGATTTTGGACGATCAGAATTTATTTGAATTTTTTCTTAGTTTTTCTTGATATCGCGTAGTTCTTGTAACACCCCTTATGTTTTTAGGCTTGGAAAACTAAAGCACAGAAAAACAAATTGATAATAGTCAGGCTTTATGAGCCAACTCATAGCCCATTAAAGAATCGACAAATCGTAGGTGGTATTGTGGAGAGTGCCTAGGAAAAATAAAAAATTGAAAAATTTTAGAAGTTGACTTATGAATCAGAAAATGAGCCGTATATTCTCCTATGGCCCGTATGTACGTGTCGTACTTGGAGGCCTTAAGGAACCAAAATTTGTTTAATTTTGGGGTCCTCTTACAAAAGTTTCTGCGGCCCATAAATCTATCTATGAGTAGTACTGCATGTTTGTGGATTAGAAACAGCAACTCTAGTAAATTAACTTTTGTGACCACCTAATCCACGAGGCAAGTTATGAGCTGTAAGTTTATCCATGACCCATAAGTGGGGTTTCATGGATGGCTCCACCAATTTTTTGTGAAGGGTGTTTTTGACTTTTTTAATCCATCTAAGTCCTAAACAACATTATTTTGACTACCTTAACCAACCCAAGTCCTATAAAGACTTATTCCTAAGTCATCCAAAGCTCCTAATTCCAAGATTTTACTCAAGCATTGACAATAATTCTCTCTCTAAGTCAAGGGTACCGTTGAAAATAAAGCTTAAAGGTTGGACTAAGAATTTCTAGTATTTCCTCCCTAATTTTAAGGATTCTACTTGAGATATGTAGGGCTTCATTCATGGATTAGTTTCATCGATGAAGCACTATTCAGAACCTTCCTTTTTTTACAAGGTTATAAGAAGAATTCTTATGGGCTTTTAAGCTATGACTCCTAATGCATGCATTATGATTTTTGCATGATGATTATGAGTAACTAAGCATGAATTATGATGAATTTCATGATGCAAATGATATCAAGGAAAAATATGTGATTTTAAAGCATGCATAATTAGGACTTAATGAATTGTTGTGGTTTCCTTTTCTAATGTCCTAAATAGATTTAACTTCATATTTTCTTCTATGAATCCTATTCAATTGTGTGATTTCGACTCAATTGGACCCACACTTAGCCCTAGTTGTTCGTGATAAAGCTATGGATTTCTATGTCTATGACTTTATGTATGAAAGGCATGTTTTGAAATAATGATGATGTTGACACCATGACAATCGTGATGCTTAGAAAGCTACAATGATGTTATGATAAAATGGGTTGATTAAAACCTAAATAATTATGATGATGCTAAGGTGGGTATGTCTACCCACACTATGATGAACACAAAGTAGATGGACTATTCTTATGACATGATATTTTCATGAAAGATGATGACTATTTATGAAGTATGAAAGCATGATTTTAATGCAATATGACTTATGTTAAAGCAATGCATATGCATGTTTTATGTATTTTGTGGGATATGAATTAGCACCAAGAGGGCCTTGGTATATGCCATGGTCCTATGACAATGTACCACCATAGGAACAATGATTATGTTTTATGCATTAAAGGTGTGCAAATAGATCCAATTAGTTTAATGATAGATGCTCACCATTCTAGTATAGATCCTAAAAGTAGGGTCAAATGATGGTTCTCATTGTGCTAGGATACAGCCTATAGGGTGAGGATCGAGTTTACTTTGGCAAAGTAGACTCCACTTGGCTCGATGTAGAGTAAACATCAGGATTTCATGTATTAATTTGCGTGGTCTTATAAGTCAATTATAGTCCTATTCCTACATATTTAAATTAAGACTATGAATAGATTTATGATGCTTTTTCACCTGACTTTTAAATAGTATGCTTATGCATATTGCGTCCTTATCTTATTGCTTACGATTATGCATATTGATATTATTATGATGTCCTTTGGTTCATGGCATACTTACATACTTAGTATATTCTATCTGCTAAACCATACTTCTTTTCTCACATGACCTAGACATGTAGGGTCAGATGATGAGGAGATTATTCCATATTGAGGCAAGCATTCGAATTCTCGCACTCGAAAACTTGTTAGTTAGCTCCCATATTTCAGGAACAAGCTCTTATGATATTTTCCATTTAGTTAATGTTGACATTTATGTGCTAGTACCTACCAAGATCTTTATGTAGAGGTATGATTTGGACTAACGGACATGACACTTTCACTC
>JAOTQJ010000099.1:8190922-8205635 GCA_025642045.1 Solanum sejunctum | reverse complement strand
AGAAGAAATGTTGCATTCGGTCCCAAACTTTATTAAATCGAACCAATTAAGGACTTTCGGGGTTTAAATTAAGTTACTGGTCCTAACATGGACCCCACAAAGTCCGTGTGACACTTTATGGACCGTGTGGTGGGACGTGTGAATGACCTTAAGCTTGAAATGACTATTTTTGCCTAATTATAGTCACACGGCTCGTGTGACTTGATACGGGCCGTATGACCCTTTGTGGAGTTGATTTTAAAAAATTTTCTACGTATAGGATCTTTATGCTCAAGTTAGCTTCATGTTCAAACCTTTAATTTAACCTCGTTTATGTTGTTTAATGCCATCATGAGTCTACTTTTGTTCTCTATGAATTACTAAAATACTTAAAATAAAAACTTTCATTAAAAAAAACTTTTGTAGTAAATAGAAAAAATTTTTGTAAAATAAAATTTTTGTAGAACAAAACTTTGTGAAAATAATAATAACAAATATTCTAAATAAGTTTTCAAAAACCAGTTAATCAGAAGTAATAAAAAGATGAAAAAAGAAGTATTCGAGTCCATAGAATTCAGTATGTGTCCTTACAGAATTTAATCCCCTCACTGTACCCAAGGTTATGGATTATTTCCTCCCAAGATAAAATGGATACACCTATTAAACAAGTAGTGGTATCTCAAACTTCAACGACTTCAGCGAACTCAAAAGTTAGCAACAAAATCATACTAAGACTCTACTTTTATTTGAAAGAAATGTGTGCAGATGAAGGAAATGTTATTTTCAAAAATAAGAGAAGACCTCTCTATTTATAGCCAGCAAAGGTTGCTTATTGTGCCTTATTAGAAAGGTCACACCCATCTTGAAAAGACATTATTTTTTAGAAAGGTCACCACTCTCAGGAAAATCCATGACCCTTTAGAAAAGTCACAACTCTTTATTTCCATTCACATCTTTAAAAATCCAACAATCCCTCACATGAATGGGAATGACTATTTTTAAAAAACATAATAAAATCAATAAAATACATGTATGAAAAAACTTGTTTGATTCATAAGTAAGGATTAATTGCATTTGGATAAGTAAGTTTCCATTTGAACTTTCCATAGTGAACATATGTCGGATATACTCTGTCAATCAATAGATGTGATATCTTTAAACCTTCTTTCTTTATTGTACACCTAGACAACATAAGTCACATAACTAACCCTTTAAATTGTCTTGGTTCTCATTGTTTTGTTCATTTCAGCCATGAACACTTCCTGGTTCATAAGTGCATAGAGTACTGGCCTTATTGGATTCTCTTTGAAGTGACTTACACTTCACACTTACATAGGTGATTTCTAATTGTGTTATCCTATAAATACACTATTTGATATACCATGTATCGGACTTAGAAACCATTAAAAGGTTATATTACCTTATCCTTATTCCTGAGCATTGTCTTATCATAAGAATAGACATTAATCATAGTTTTGACAATGTTGAACCATTATCAATTACTTTGTTTGATCTCCTTGAACTTAGATCTTGGGATCTCCAGTCTTTTAGGTAGAGTTACCACCATAATGATTTGTCCTCGGCCACAGTTTCATTCTCTTTGATGACCTCTCAACTCCCTCTCTAGTTAGGCCTTTAGTAACTGGATTTGACAAATTATCCTTTGATTTAACATAGTCAATTATGATAATTCCACTAGAGAGTAGTTGCCTAATGGAATTATGTCTTTGTTGTATGTGACAAGACTTGCCGTTATACATAATGCTCCCAGCTCTTCCTATTGTCGCTTGACTATCACAATGTATGCATATAGGAGCCATTGATTTGGGCCAAAATGAAATATCTTCTAAGAAATTCCAGAGCCATTCAGCTTCTTCACCAGCCTTATCTAAGGCTATGAACTCAAACTCCATTGTAGATCGAGCTATACATGTTTGTTTGGATGATTTCCATGATATTGCTCCTATACCAATGGTACAGACATATTCACTTGTGGACTTAGTCTCAATTAACCCAGTAATCTAGTTTGCATAACTATATCGTTCAACAACTGTTGGATACTTTCTATAATGCGAAGCAAAGTTTTGAATATGTTCCAAATACCCCAAAACTCATTTCATTGTCATCCAATGAGTTTGATTAGGATTAATCGTGTACCGACTCAATTTACTTAGAGCACAAGCTGTGTCTGGTCCCATAAAGTTCATGATGTACATCAAACTTCCCAATACTCTAGCATAATCAAATTGAGACTGACTTTCATCTTTATTCTTAGCCAGATCAAGGTTTAGATCAATTAGAGTTCTTGCACTTTTGTAGTTTAGGTACTTGAATTTTTTTAGTACCAATTTAATATAATGAGATTGAGATAATGCTAAACCTTGAGGAGTTTTGTGAATCTTAATTCCTAATATCAAGTCAACAACTCCTAGGTCTTTCATATCAAACTTACTAGCTAGCATACTCTTAGTAGCATTTATGTTAGCAATGTCGTTACTCATTATTAACATATCATCCACATATAACAAAACAATGACAATTTTATTTGGAGTTTTTTTTAATGTAAACACATTTGTCACACTCATTAATTTTGAAACCATTTGACAACATTGTTTGGTCAAATTTTACATGCCATTGTTTGGGTGCTTGTTTGAGTCCATACAAAGACATAGCAAGTCCGCATACCTTTTTTAATTTTCAGGAACTATGAACCCTTCTAGTTGCTCCATATAGATTTTTTCCTCCAAATCTCCATTTTAAAAGGTTGTGTTGACATCCATTTGATAAATTTCTAGACCATACATCACAGCTAATGCTATTAGTGTTCAAATTGATATAATTCTTGTTACTAGTGAGTACGTATCAAAGTAGTCAAGACATTCACATTGTGTAAATTCTTTAATAACAAACCTCGCTTTGTATTTGTCAATAGTGCTATCAGCTTTTATCTTTCTTTTGAAAATCCATCTAGACCCTATGGGTTTATTTCCAGGAGGAATATCATCCAATTCCTATGTATGATTATTTGTTATGGATTCAATCTCACTATTGACTATCTCTTTTCAATATTGTGCTTCTGAAGAAATTGAAGCTTCTTTGAAAGTTCAAGGCTTATTTTCTAATAAAAATATTACAAAATCATGTCTAAAGAAAGTAGAGGTCTTTTGACGTTTGCTACGCTATGGAGTTTCCTCATTATCATCACTCTCCTCTTCTTCTTCTCGAGGCCATTTAATTCCTTCATTAGTTGATTCATGTTCTTTCTTATACGAATATATTATTTCAAAGAATTCAGCATTATCTAATGCAATTATTATATTAACATAAATGTTAAGATTTTTTGATCAATGCATCAAAAATTGATATACTTTACTATTCAAGGCATATCCTATGAATACACAACCAACAGTCTTAGGTCCAATTTTTGTCCTTTTAGGTTTAGAAATCTAGACTTTAGCCAAACACCCCCACACTTTCAAGTATTCAAGGTTAGGCTTTCTCCCTTTTTATTTTTCATATGGAATAGATTGTGTTTTACTATGTGGAACTCGGTTGAGTATTCGATTAGCTGTAAGAATAGCATCCCCTACAAGTTCTGGGGCAGACCAGAACTAATTAACATAGTATTCAACATCTCTTTAAGTGTTCAATTTTTTCTTTCTACAATTTCATTGGATTGTGTGTGTAAGGGGCTGTTGTTTGATGAATAATGTCATGTTTCAAATATATTTCCTCAAAAGGAGATTCATATTCTCCGCCTCTCTCACTCCTAATCATTTTGTTAAGTTGTGTTTCAACTTCACTTTTATATTGTTTGAATGCTTCAATTACCTCATCTTTACTACTAAGTAAATACACATAGCAGTATTGTGTACATTTATTAATAAATGTGATGAAATAGTTCTTTTCACCATAACAAGGTATTGACTTCATGTCACAAATATCTGTGTGAATTCAGCCTAATGGATTTAAATTCCTTTAGACAGACTTATAAGGATGCTTAAGATACTTAAATTTCATATATACTTGACATTTTGACTGTTTTGTTTCAAACTTTGGCAATAGATTCAAATTACCCATTTTTTGCATGATTTTGATAATTTACATGTCCTAAACGTGAATACCATAGATTGTTTGACTGAAGTAAATAAGAAGAAGCCTGAATTTTATTATTTTCAACAATCAATACATTCAGCTTGAAAAGGCCTTCAGTAAGGTAACCTTTCCCTGCATACATTTTATTTTTGCTAATTATAACTTTATCAGAGAGAAAACACATTTGAATTAATTCTTGACCAAGAGACCAGCAGAAACTAAGTTCTTCATCACTTCTAGAACATGACAAACTTTATTTAGAGTCACCACCTTGTCGGATGTCATCTTTAATATACTTTGCCATAACCTTCAACTTTTGTTGTGGAAGAATTTTCCATGTAAATGGTTTCATCAGGTGAAGTAGGGGCATATGTTGCAAAGGCTTCTTTTTTAGCACAAATATGTGTAGTGGCTCCAGAATCAAGCCACCACTCCTTGGGATTTCCTACCAAGTTGCATTGAGTCAACATGTCAGATAAGTTCTTCACTTCTTCATTTTTCTCAATCATATTTGCTTGATTCTTTTTATTTTTCTTCTTTGAAAAATGACAATCAACAGCTTTATGTCTAGTCTTCCCACAATTATGACAATTATCCTTGAACTTCTTTTTAGGAGAACTGCTTTTTGGTGCAAGCAGTTTCTTTCTCTTTTTGACATTTGGTATTTCTTCAACAATGTTTTCCCTAGCTGCTGTTGAACTTGTTTGTGACCTCTTTTCTACTAGCTTATTATCTTTTTCAATTCTAAAATGAACAATAGGATCTTTCAAAGTCATCTCCTTGCGTTTGTGTTTCAAGTAATTTTTGAAGTTCTTCCAAAGTGGGGGTAACTACTCAATGATAGCTTCCACTTGGAAAGCATCATTCACAACCAATCCTACATTAAAGATTGTGTGAGTATTAAGAACAAATTTAATAAGTTTAAACTAGGTAAGAAATAAAATTATACCTTCTGCAAGGAGATCATGAATTATAATCTACAACTCCTGAAGTTGGGTAACAATAGCTTTACTGTCTACCATCTTGTAGTCTAGCAATTTTGCCATAATAAACTTTTTCATTCCAGCATCTTCAATTTTGTACTTCTTTTCTATGGCATCCCTGAGTTCATTGGAATTCTTTATGTGACTGTACATATTGTACAAGTTATCTTGTAAGCCACTCAGAATGTAATTTCTACATAGAAAATCTGAATGCCTCCAAGCTTCAGTCAATAAAAGTTTTGCATCGTCTAGTGTATCTTCAGCCAGTATAGGAACATTCTCATAATGTATCTCTGTAGACATAGGCTAGTCAAGAAGAAGAATATCTTCTGCTGCCACCTCTTGAAATCTACACCAAAAACTATTACAGGTTTTTCTGCCGGTGAAATTGTAGTGGCAACATTTGAATGACTTGAAGATGCTGTAGATGGTATTGTAGTAGTCGTTGTTCCAACATTTACTTCATTTGAGTTAGTCATTTTTTTTTGGTCACAAATAGACAAATACTCAACTCTCAGAAGATTCAAAAATTTTAAAGCTAGAAATGCAGAAAGGGAAAAATAAAATAATAAATTCCTTGAGATTGTTATTCTCTATGTATTACTAAAATACTTAAAATAAAAACTTTTATCAAAAAAACTTTTGTAGTAAACAAAACTTTTGTGTTATAATAAAAAAAACTTTTGTAAAAAGAAATTTGCAAAATAAAACTTTTGTAGAATAAAATTTATGAAAATAATAATCATAAAGATTCTAAACAAATTTTCAAAAACCATTAAATCAGAAGTAATAAAAACAAGAAAAAAAAGTAATTCGAGTCCACAGAATTCACTGTGTGTCCTTATGGAATTTAATCCCCTTACTGTAGTCGAGGTTGTGGATTATTTCCTCCCATGATAAAACAGATATACCTGTTAAAGAAGTAGCGGCACCTCAAACTTCAATAACTTCAGCAAACTCAAAGACAGCAATAAAATCACACTAAGACTATACTTTTATTTGAAAGAAATATATGCAGATGAAGGAATATTATCTTCAAAAATGAGAGAAGATCTCTCAATTTATAGCTAATAAAGGGTACTTATTGTGCCTTATTAGAAAGGTCACACCCATCTGAAAAAGACATAATCTTTTAGAAAGGTCACTACTGTTACGAAAAGCTATGACCTTTTAGAAAAGTCATAACCCTTTATTTCGCTTCACACCTTTGAAAACCCAAAATCTCCTACATCGAGTCAAGTTCAAAGGAATTCTATTATCTAAGTTTTTTATAAGTATCAATTGAAGGGTCAAATTTAAATGGGCATATCTCTTAGAACAAAATGAACAGGTGATCCATAACCTATCAAATTAAAGATCATTGAATTAGCTTTCCAATGCATCTAGTTTTACCTTATTCTGAGTCCAGAGCAAGATGTTATGGCCTTTTATGCAAAATCTGTATGGGCTAGACGGGGGAGCTTTACGACCCATGAAGCTTTTCGTGTGAAGATCCGAGTAACAATTAGTGGGATATTTTACTTAGGTGTTTTTGATATTTTGACCCATCCTCAAAGCTATTTAAGACCTTTAAACCCCCTTGACATTCCTAAACCTCTCCTATACGAATTCTAAACCCTCATTCAAGACTAACCCTTAGTTTCTAAAATCAAATACTCTCAAGCCTTTCTCAAAAACTCTAATGGGGATTTTAGCTTGGTGAATCAAGGGAGGACTCATTCTGCTTCAAATTTCTTCTTGGAATTCCTTCATTAGCTAAGGTATGTAAGTTTGATCCTTGGTTCCTTCAAATCAAGGATACCCAAATCTTTTCAAGTAATTTTCTATGAAATTAAGCTTACTTTACATGTGGGTTTTCATTATTTTGATTTATTAAATTACATTGATGTATAAGCTATATATATTTTATGATTTTAAGTTACTTTACGCCCTATTATGATGATTTATATTGAGTTTATGAAATTATGAATATGAATGTCCCTTTTCAAGGCTTGTTTATGCATGGATGATTATATTATGATTTTAAATATAGATTTAATTATATTTTCACTTGAATTTAATATTATATTGTTGATTTTCAATTAAATCTCAATTACCCATTTCATTCTCAAATTATTCATTGCATATGCGCTCATCTTCATGGAAACTTATGGAAATTATGAAGTGGGTTAAGCCCCATTATGTTTTATGATATGATTTTGATAAGATATTTGTTATGATAAGAATGTGGTCACATATATGTCTATGATTATGACTCTTTGCTCATTTTGGGTGCTTGTACCATCTTGTATATGAATTTGCTATTCCTATGCATGAGTATTATGACTATGATTTATGATTTTGGCAATGGACCCTAGTATGAATTATTATTAAGAAGTATTTGGTTTTTAAGACTAAGAATACATTGATAGGATTTGGAAAATGACTATTACCTCTTTTGAAATATGTATAAATACATATATGTATTCTTGTGGGATAACGACTTAGCTCTGATGGATTGGGGGATTTAGATTAATCCCCATGGGGTCTTTCCCTTTCCTTGAACTATGTGCAAGCATAAGAATGGTAGTCATCACTAAAATGATTGGGTCGTAAGGGATGACTATTAATTTAGGATAGGATATTATATGATATGTTTTGATATGGAAATTCTTTCGAAATGATCAAGTCATAAGGAAGATGGCCACAACATACGAAATGACCAGGTCACATGGGTAGATTACCTTTGGCAAGTGATCTTTTCTCACCCGATGGAAGGTCATCATCGGGCAAATTTATGTAATAGCTCACATGGGTTTGAGATGTCGGTTATGATCACATCTCCACTATATATATGACCATCATTTGCATTTTATGCATCATGAATTTCATATCATCTTGTTATATTACATTCCTTGTTATAAATCTCTTTCTATATTATGTGCCTTGCCATCTAACATTGATATATAGGTTTTGGTAAGTTACATGCATTGCACCCCACATATTTAGTACATTTAAACATACTAATGCATAATTTTGCCTATATGATATCACCATGTTGGTATTGGAGATTACTTTCATCTAATGTTCGACAGCTAGATCGAGTTTTAAGGCAGTTGTTGTGGTGAGTCCTATCTTTCAAGGATAAACCAACATTAATCTGCCTTATGTTACTTTGGCTTATGTTACCTATACTTTAAGGGTGAGTCCAGGACGTGTCTCGGCCCCCATCCCATCTTATGACTAGAGGCATTGTTGGACATCTTGTAAGCTTTTCTCAAATCTGTGTTATGTGTTATATTTGGAGCTTATGGTTATAGATATCTTCTTGATATGACTATTATGGTTTTGTTATGAGGATTATGATATTTTTGTATGTTTGATGTGAAAATGTGGAAGATCCTAAGTCTCAAATTTCCCCCATAGAGTGAGTCATACTTACCTTCCCCTTAGTCTTTGTATGCTTCATGTTATGTGAATTCATGTTACTCCCTTTATCTATGACATTCCTATAGCATGAGTCCTATTTTTCTATCCCTTAGAACTATGTGTTTACTATTTGTATACACTTTCAAACTGATGATGTGAATATGGATTCTTTAAGGCTTGTTTGGGGACTCTCGAGTTCCCAGTCGCCATGTCACTTCTAGACCCTAGGTTCAGGTCATGACAAAGATGGTATCAGAGCACTATGTTTATAAATAGTCCTCGGAGTCCAAGATACCACATCAAGTTGAGTCTTATTCATAGGTGTGAAGCACGCCACATCTATGGGTAGGAGGCTACAAGGCATTTTAGAAAATATTTTACCTTTTCATGATCCTTATCGTGCCATGGAACGTGTCATAATATTTCTTGTCTCTGTTCCTCCCTATTAGATAGGGAAAGTTACTTTGGGCTCGCAATGCACTTAAGGCAAGAAGATGCTATAGTTGATCCTATAGACGAGGACAAAAGGGAGTTGGTGAAGGATATGAATGGTTTGACAAGCTTTGTCCTTCAAGTACTCAAAGTTTTCTTGGCTTGGCTGGTTATGATGGAAGGTTTGTTGAATGTTTTCTCATCTATTGTATCTTTATTGATCAAGTTGACTTGAAAGAAGGTCAATTTTATATGGTTGTATGAGTGTGAGGTGAGTTTTCAGACTTTGAAAGGTCGGCTTATATTGGTTTCTATTTTGACTTTATCATATGGCTTAGATAGATTGGTGGTGTATTGTGATACTTCTCGATTTGGGTTAGGGTTATGTACTCATGCAACATTTTAAGATGATAGCTTATACATTAAGACAATTAGAGTTGTATCAGCGTAATTACCCGATATATGACCTTGAGTTAGAGGCGATAGTGTTTGCCTTGAAGATTTGGAGACACTATTTGTATAGGGTGCATGTTTATGTCTTAAAATGTTGCATGAGTACAGAACCCAATTCGAGTTGGGTTGGAACTCCTTAAGGGCTATGGCATGAGTGTACAATGTACCTCTGGCAAGGTAAATATTATAACTGATGCTCTTAGTAGGCTATTTATGGGAAGTGTGGGTCATGTTGATGAAGGGAAGAAAGAGTCAAAAAAAGATTTTCACCGTTTGGCTAGATTGAGTGTTAGGTTGACCAGCTCTAATGATGGTGGTGTTCATGTTTAGAATGGGGCCGAATCTTATGTGGTTGTTAATTCTAAGGCTAAGCAAAATCTTAGATCCATCATTTGTTAAATTGAAAAGGTTGGTTTCCAAAAGAATAAGATAGAGGTTCCCTCCCAAGTTGGAGATGGTAGGCTTTAGTACCAAGATCGATTGTATATTTTGGACGTTGATGATATTAAGGAAATGATCATGAGTAACACCCATAATTCTCATTATTCTTTTCACTTGAGATCTGTTAATATGTACTAGGGTTTGAGAGAAGTGTACTGGTGGCATGGTACGAAGAGAGACAATGTTAAGTTATATATATGGGAGTTGGTGAGACTGGGTGGTGTATCTACCTTTATTATATTGAATTGTGGCATACAACTTACTACTCACTTTTGGAAATCATGTTTGGGGGGGGGAGGGGGCTTGACCATAAGATGAAGTTGAAGTAGATACCACTTTTCATTCTCAATTCATTGTGCAAGTCGGGAGGACAATTCAAACTTTTGCGGATATGTCGAGGTCTTTTGTGTCGAAACTCATGGTTAATTAGAGTGATCATCTAGTACCTATTGAGTTGGCTTATAATAATAGCTTTCATGCTAGTATTAGTGTGATACCATTTGGGTCTTTGTGTGGTAGAAAGTATAGGTCTTTAGTGGGATGGTTTGAGTTAGATGAGATGACTTCTATAGGCCTGAATTTAGCTTTGAATGCTATGGAAAAAGTGAAATTAGTTAGGGAAAGTAAGATGGTTTGAAGTCATCAAAAGTCTTATTTGGGTATTGGAAATAAGGTTCTTGAGTTTTATATTGGTGTTTGGGTGTGTGTGAAGGTCTCACCTATGAATGGTGTGATGCATTTTAGGAAGAAGGGCAAGCTAGGTCCCCAGTGTATAGGACCTTATAAGATATTCTTGAGCGAATTGGGAATGTGACTTATAGGTTGGATTTGCCTCCAAATTTGAGTTCTACTCACTTGGTTTCCCATGTGTCTATGTCAAGGAAGTTGGTTGGTGATCCTTGTACTATTGTGCTTTTGGAAGATGTTGAGGTTAAGGAGAACGCTTATTAAAAGAAAGTTCTAGTTGAGGTCTTGGAGGGGCAAGGGGAAGAGGCTTCGCAACAAGGACCAACATGTTGAAATGCTATATGGGAAGTGGAATCAAGTATGATGCGGCGATACCTCTATCCTTTTCAATCTACTTAAGTTTATAGTATTAGGTTCTTCCTATTCTCAATCGTCCTAATTCATTCACTCTTTAGTCTCATGACATGGCATGCATACGTGCACAAAAATAATTTATTTTATGATGTTTTAAAATATTTGGATATTTTTTTATTTGAGATTTAATGACTTTATGATTTTCAAATGATGAATTATGCATTATACCTTGCGTTTGAAAGTTTCATGTTCTAAGTCAAACCTTTCAAGCCTTGTTCTACCACATTTGAGAATGAATGTATCCAAGGGGAGAATAATATAATGACCTAGATATTGTGCGACTTCATTGGAACTTGAGGATTTCATTTTTTGACAAAATTTGGACCAAGAGTCATCTCAAGGGAGACTACATGGCCCCTGTTTGTGTGACTTCTATTGGTACGACACTTGGCCTTAATTTTTGGGAGTGTGGCATTGGTGTAGAGTTTTAAGCTAAGGCACGTCACATTTGGACCCCACACGGGCTATGTGACACTTCACGAACCGTGTAGAGGACTGTGTGAATGGCCTTAAACTTGAAATGACTATTTTTTGCGTAAGTGTAGTCACACATCTAGTCACATGGCTCATGTGACTTATTACGGGTCATATGGCCCTCCATGGAGTTGATTTTGTAAAATTTTCAAAGTATAGGATCTTCAAGATCAACCTACGTTCACCTTCAAGCCTTCAATTCAAGCTCATTTATGTTGTTTAAGGCCACCATGGTTCTTTTACATCAAGTCAAGTTCAAAGGAATTCCATTGACTAAGTTTTTTATAAGTACCAGTTGAAGGATCAACTTTAAATGGGAATATCTCTTAGCATAAAATAAACTGGGTGACCTAGAAACTATCAAATTAAATCTCTTTGATTAGCTTTCCAATGCATCTAGTTTCACCTTATTTCGAGTTTGGAGAGAGAAGTTATAGCCTTTTTCGTAAAATCAGTCTGGGCTAGAGGGGGGAACTTCATGACCCCTGAAGAGCTTCAAGACACGTGAAGCTGGTCATGTGACGCTCTGGGAAAAAATTAATGGAGCATTTTATTTAGGTGTGGTTTGATATTTTGACCCATCCCCAAGGCTATTTAAGACTTTTAAACCCCCCTTTACATTCTTAAACCTCTTTTACACTAATTCTAAACCCTCATTCAAGACTAATCCTTAGTTTCAAAAATCAAATTCTCTCAAACCTCTCCCAAGAACTCTAATGGGGATTTTAGCTTGGGAATCAAGGAGGACTCATTCTTCTTCAAATTTCTTTTTGGAAATTTTTCATTAGCTAAGGTATGTGGGTTTGATCCTTGATTGCTTTCAATCATGGAGACCTAAATATTTTCAAGAAATTTTCTATAAAATTAAGCTTATTGTACATGTGGGTTTTTATTATTTTGATTTATTAAATTAAATTGATGTATGGGCTATACATATTTGATGATTTTAAGTTACTTTAGGCGCTATTATGATGATTTACATTGAGTTTATGAAATTATGAATTTGCACGTCCCATTTCAAGGCTTGTTTATGCATGGGTGATTACATTAGGATTTTAAACATGGATTTTAATTATGTTTTCACTTGTATTTCATACTGTATTGCTGATTTTATATTGAATCTCAATTACCATGCCATTTTCACATTATTCATAGCATATGTATTCATATTCTTGGAAATTTATGGAAATTATGAAGCGCGTTAAGCCCAATTATGTTTTATGATATGATTTTGATAAGATATTGGTTATAACAAGAATGTGATGACACACATATCTATAATTATGACTCGTTGAGCATTTTGGGTGCTTGCAATATCTTGTATATGAATAGGCTATTCCTATGAATAAGTATTATGACTATGAATTATGCTTTTGGTATTTGAGCCTAGTATGAATTATTATGAAGAAGTGCTTGGTTTTTAAGACTAAGAATACATTGATAGGATTCGAAAAATGACTATTGCCTCTTTTTAAAGCATGTATATACACATATATGAATTCTTATGGGATGAAGACTTAGTATTGATGGATTAGAGGCGTTAGAGCTATCCCCAAGGGCTCTCTCCCTTTCCTTGAACTATGTGCCAGAATAGGAATGATCGTCATCACTGAATTGATCAGGTTGTAAGGGATGAATATTCATTTATGATATGATATGATATATTTTTATATGGAAATCCTTCTGAAATGACTAGGTTGTAAGGAAGGTGGCCACCACATACGAAATGATCGGGTCATAAGGTGTAATGTAGATTACATTTGGCAAGTGATCTTCTCCCACCCAATGGGAGGTCAACATCGAGCAAATTCATGTAATAGCTCGCGCGGGTTTGAGATGTTGGTTATGGTCAAATCACCACTAAATATATGAGTATCATTTGCATTTCATGTATGTTGAATTTCATAGCATCTTGTTATATTACATTCCTTGTTATAAATTTCTTTTTATATTATGTGCCCTTGCCATCTAACATTGATATGCAGGTTTTGGTAAGTTGCATGCATTGCACCCCACATACCTAGTACATTCGAATGTACTAATGCATACATTTACCTACATGATATCACCATGTAGGGACCAAAGATTACTTTCATCCACCATTCGACGCCTAGATCAGGTTTTGAGACATTTGTTGTGGTGATTCCTATCTTCCAAGGACAAGCCACCATTCTCCTACCATATATTACTTTTGCTTATGTTATCTATACTTTGAGGGTGAGCCCGGGAGGTGTCTTGGTCCCCGTCCCATCTTATAACTAGAGATATTGTTGGACATCTTATGGACTCTTTTTGGATCTATGTGTTATGTGTTGTATTTGGAGCTTATGGCTATCGATATCTTTTCGATATGACTATTATGATTTTGTTATGAGGATTATGATATTTATATATATTTGATGTGGAAATGTGGAAGATCCTAAGTCCCAAATTGCCTCCATAGAGGGAGTCATACTTACTCGCCCCTTAATCTTTATGTGTTGCGTGTTATGTGAATTCATGTTATTCCCTTTCCCTATGACATCCACATAGCGTCAGTCCTATTTTTCTATCCCTTAGAACTATGTGTTTACCATATGTATACGCTTCTAAATTAATAATGTGAAAATGAATACTTTGATGCTTGTTTGGGAACTCTTGGGTTCCCATTCATCATGTCACTTCTGGACACCAGGTCCGGGTCATGACAAAAAATTAGAAAACATTTACCTGTCTCTTATCAAAATTGAATGCTACTTCTTCTGTCAAAAAAATAAATAAATAATAAACCAATAAAAACCTTAGAAATAATTTAGGCTTTATATTTTGTCTGTAGGATGTATTCCAATTAAAATAATAGGAATTCTGGAAGGTGTCTTTCAATAAAAGCAACCCATTGTCAAACAAATAACTAACAATAATTACAAAATGAGAAAAATAATTTAACACAAGAAATTATTACTTGAAGAAGCAAACCTTAATGACATTAAATCTAAGCTCATAACAGTCCAACGACACGTATAACAAATAATTTAGGCTTTATATTTTGTCTGTAGGATGTATTCCAATTAAAATAATAGGAATTCTGGAAGGTGTCTTTCAATAAAAGCAACCCATTGTCAAACAAATAACTAACAATAATTACAAAATGAGAAAAATAATTTAACACAAGAAATTATTACTTGAAGAAGCAAACCTTAATGACATTAAATCTAAGCTCATAACAGTCCAATGACACGTATAACAATACATAGTTAATAGATGAAAACTCCTAGCTTTGGTTTGGTGGAAAAACGTTTGGAACGCCGTAGGCGAAGAATTGAAGTGGTGAACGAATTGGAATAGTATGTCCTATTCTAACTTCTATT
>JAOTQJ010000099.1:8120869-8132414 GCA_025642045.1 Solanum sejunctum | reverse complement strand
CGGTCCGTGTGAGGCTATACGAACCGTGTGGAGCCTCCTTGAAGTGGCCCTTGGCCTTATGCTGGGTGTGAGGGCCTTGATGTGGAGTTTAAGACCAAGGCATACCACACTTGGACCCAAGACGGGCCGTGTGAGACCATACGGACCATGTGGTGACCGCATGGTAGCCTTGGGCTTGAGACTCCACAATTTTGAGCCTAAGGCAAGTGGTACGGCCCCCTCTCACGGACTATATGGTGCTTCACGATCCGTGAGGTCCCCAGTATAGGTACCGGAGTGAAAATTTTTTAAGTATTGGATCACCGTCTCGGAACTTTGTCATGAAGAATTTTCTAAGTGAAGTAGTACGGAGGAGTACACGGTCCGTATAGCTTGGTAGGGACCGCCAGACCAACCGTTTGGGTGCTTTTGTCGAATTTTTCTAAGTATAGAATCTTCAAGTTCAAGCTAAGTTCACTTTCAAGCCCTCAATTCAAGCTTATTTATGTGTTTTAGGGTCATCACGGGCCTCCTTCATCAAGCCAAGTTCAAAGGAATTCCATTGGCTAAGTTTTTCCAAGAACCAATAGAAGAGTCAACTTTAAATGGTCATATCTCTTAGCAAAAAAAGAATTGGGTGACCCACGACCTATCAAGTTGAAGCTCTTTGAATCAGTTTCCAATGCATCCGGTTTCACCTCATTCCAAGTTCGGATCAAGAAGTTATGCTCGCTTTCGTAAAGCCCATCTGTGTAGTGTTTTCTGAGAATTGACCAAGTGAGGTATTACGGGAGGGTTTCACAATCCGTAAAACCTTGTACGGACCGTGAGACCTCCTCATGGGACCCCGACAAGACATGTTATTTTGATTCATTAATGGTTTTTTTGTAATTGTGGCTACTGCTACGGGACTTTTATGACTACCTATGCTACCTAAAGACTTCCCAATGACCTAAACTTTATTCCTCATACAAATTCATTCCTCACAATTGAAAATTCTCTCAAGTCTCTCTCAAAGAACTCTAGTGGCAATTAAGCTTGGGGATCAAGGAAAGGCTCTTTCTTCACCAAATTTCTTCTTGAATCTTCTTCATTGGCCAAGGTATGTGGGTTTGATTCTTGGTCCCTTTCAACCAAGAAGACCCAAACTCTTTCACACAATTTCATGGAACTTTAGCTACTTTAAATATGGGTTTTCGATATTATTGGTTATTAAATTCAATTGATGTATGGGCTAGGTTTATTTATTGATTTTAAGGTGAATTAAGCCCTAATATGATGAAATGCATTGAAGTTATGAAGTTATGAAAGTGCATGTCCTTTTTAAAGCTTGATTTGTGCATGGGTAATCTATTATGATTTAGATGTAAATCGTACTAATGTCTTTACTTGAATTTCATAATGTACTGTTGATTTAAGTTTGAATCTCTATTACCCATGCTAATCTCATCTCGTTCATGGCATATGCATACATGACTATGGTTTTTATGACGTTTATAAAATGGGTCACGACCCAATTATGTTTATATATATGATTTTGAGAAGATTATGGTTATGACAAGAATGTGATCATATAAATGTCTATGATTAAGGCTCATTGAGCAATTATAGGTGTTTTTACCACTATGTTTAGGGAGCATCGATTGAGGTTTGAGGCAAGGTGGCTATGGTCCATACTCATTTCTCAAGAAGGTGCTCCAAAGGAGCTATTCCTATGCATGAAAAGTATTCATGAAGAATGTTTTGACTTTTTAGCCTATTATGCATGATTATGAAGAATGTTATTTGGCCTTTAAGCCTAAGAATGCATGTAAACGATTTGAAAGTTTTATGCCTCTTTTACAAGCATGTATATATATGTATTCTAGTGGGATGATGACCTAGCACCGATGAGATTGGAGACAAGGTGGCTATCCCCAAGGATCCATACTCCTTTCTCTTGAACTATGTGCCTAACATAGATATATGTTTATGCCCCAACAGGGAAAGAAGAAGAAGAATGTTAAGGATCTACTTTTGGCAAGTAGGTCACCTCTTTATCCATTGTGGGGAAGACGACGGAGTTCCAAGTTATAGCTTACCTGGTTTTATGTCGATTATGGTCCCATCCTCAATATAAATGAAGTATTTTCGCATTCATTCATCATGTACCTCATGGCATACAATTATATTATCTCTTGATTATATGATTCTTTCTATATATGTGCCCTTGTCATCTAACATTGAGTGCAGGTTTGATAAGTCAAATGCATTGCATGCCCGCATACTTAGTATATTCAAATGTACTAACACATACTTTTGCCTACATGATCTAACCCTGTAGGGATCGGAGATTACCTTCATCCACCACATGACAACTAGATTGGATTTTGAGATACTTGTTGTGGTGAGTCCTATAAGGACAAGCCACCATTCCTCGACCTATAATGTCTTGTTTACGTTATTTACTTTGAGAGTGAGCCCAGGACATATCTTGGGCCCCATCCTATCCTATAATTAGAGGCATTGTTGGACATCTTGTAGACTCCCTTACATTTATGTGCTAAGTGTTATATTCGGAGATTACGTTTATGGATATGTTTATGTAATGGTTATGTTATTATGGACTGATTATGAGCTTGTGTTACGGATTCATGCTATGATGTAGAAGATTCTAAGTCCCGTATTGCCCCCATAGAGTGAGTCATACTTACCCGCCCCTTCATTCTTATGTGCTATGTGCTATCTGAATTCATGTTAATCCCACATCCCTATGAAACCCCCATAGCGTGAGTCCTACTTTTCCGTCCCTTAACTATGTGTTTATTATTTATATATGCACTTCCAAATCGATGATGTGTGAATAGATGCTATAAGGCTTGTTTGGGGACTATCGGGTTCCCTTCGCCATGTCACTCCTCGACCCTAGGTCCGGGTCGTTACATGAGGTCTGGGAAGGGTAAAATGTACTTGGACCTTACCACTACCTCATAGAGATACAGAGTCTGTTTTTAGAAGACCCTCAACTCAAATATATCAGCCCCAAAAGTAAAAAATACTCGATACAAAATGACTACAGTGGAGAACAATTGAAAACTCATAAATACAATATAAGTAGCAAAATAAATTACGATCAATATCAATACAATATATAATGACATGACTAATTCTACAAACCTACTAAATCACAAGGCAAGACATCAACCTACCCCTACTAGCCTTCTACCCTAATATGGGACCTCCATTCCTCTTTATCTAAGGTTATGTCCTCGGTGATATGAAGTTGCATGATAACCTGTCTAATCACCTCCCCCCAATACTTTTTTAGTCTACCACTATCCTTCTGCATAACCCCTAAATCCAACCTCTCGCACCTCCTAACAGGAGCGTCAACACTTCTTCTCTGCACATGCCCAAACTAGGGGTGTCAAATAGGCGGGTTGGGCTGAAATTGGGGAGTTTAAAATGAACTGCATTAAAAATCGAGTTGGGTCTTGACTCGCCCAAATGTACTTTGGGCTCAAATGCGTTGGGCTCAAATGAGCTGAAATTCAGGTTGGATCATGACTCGCCCAATTTAAGCCTCTTAATTTAAGACTAACCTTGAACATACAAAACAAATGATAAATGGGCTAAAGGGAGAGTCTTACTGGGCTCGACTCAAAATTATTTTATAATGAGTTAAATTGTATTGGGTTGAAAATTAGCCAAATTCTAAATCATACTGAACCCAACCTATAAAATTATGGGCGGGTTGCTTATGTTTGGGCTTATTTTGCCACCTCTAGCCCAAACCATCATAGTCTCGCTTTTTTCATCTTGTTTGCCATAGAGGTCATCCCTAACTTTTTCCGAATAATCTCATTGCTAATCTTATCACCCCTGGTATGTCCACATATCGATCTCAACATCCTCATTTTCGCAACCTGCATCTTCTAAACATGTGAGTTTTTGACATGCCAACAGTCCACCCCATATAGTAAAGACGGTCTAACCACCATTCTATACAACTTATCTTTAAGTTTAGGTGGCATCTTCTTCTCACACAAAACTCTAGAGGCAAACCTCTATTTCATCCATGCTGACCAAATACGATGTGTGACATCGTTATTGATATCACCACTACCCTGGATGGTGGACCCGAGATATTTAAAGTTTTATCTCTTGGGAATACATTAAGTGGCAAGCCTCAATTCAATATCCACTTTGTCCCTTGTAACACTAAATTTGCACGCTAGGTATTCTGTCTTTATCCTTCCCAATTTCAAATAATGTATGGTACTCTCTCTGTCCCAATTTATGTGGCATTGATAAAATTTCAACAACCATTTAAATTTTGTCTTCTAAATTTTTAAGTAGGTAATTATTGTGATTTATAGTATTTTTTACACAAAATTTTGAAATTGTTAATTATTGTGATTTAAAATACTTTTTATATAAATTTTTAATATATAACATATTCCAAAAAATAAAAAATCAATAAAAATAAAGAAAATATAAAAATGAATAGAAGTAGACACATCTAAGACCAACTGCCTGCTTCTAGCAGCTGAAGGAGGCAAGACAACCAGAAGTTGCTCAAACAAGCAATACGACCGGAAGCTGTTCAAATTACTCCCAACAACATACCCAGTGAAATCTCACAAGTTGGGTTTGGGGAAGGTAGAATATACACAAACCTTACCACTACTTCATGGAGATAGAGAGACTATTTCCGAAAGACCCTCAGTCCAAATGTACGTTCCCAAGTAAAAGAAGAAAAACAATAGAAATAAAATAACTAAAATGAAGAGCACTGTCAACAAAATAATCAAAGAGCAATAACAACATAACCATAATAGCACGACTAATCCAGTGACAAACGTAAAACTATCACAAGGTAAGACAACATTCTACCTCTACTAGTCTTCTACCATAATACACGACCTTCACTCTTTTTTATTTAAGATCATGTCCTTAGTGATATGAAGCTACACCATATTTTGACTAATCACCTCTCCTAATACTTTTTCGATCTACCCCTATCTCTATGCGTAATCCCTAAATCTAACCTTTCACACCTCCTAACTGGAGCGTCGACACATCTCCTCTACACATATCCAAACCATCTCAGTCTCGCTTCTTTTATCTTGTCTGCCATAGAGAACACTCCCACCTTCTCCCAAATAACCTCATTTCTAATCATGTCACTCCTAGTATGTCCACACATCCATCTCAACATCCTCATCTCCGTAATATGCATCTTCTAAACTGGCACTCCGCCCCATACAACAAAGACGGTCTAACCACCATTCTATAGAATTCACTTTCAAGTTTAGATGATACTTTCTTATCACACAATACTCCAGAGGCAAGCCTCTACTTCATCCATGCTACCCTAATGCGATATGTGACATCATCATCGATTTTTCTACTATGCAAAGCTTTTTCACTTGGAAATAGATAGAGTGGCAAGCCTCACTTCCATATCCACATCATTATCCATATCTATATAGAAACTGAAAATTATTTGTTGTTTACATGCACAATTTCATAATAAATTTAAACATGTAAATAATTATTTACCGACGAAGCGGATTTAATTGAACCCTCTTGGTATGAAATATCATGAGACGCATGAAATTCATTATAAGTATGAAAATTTGACTTTGTAACCGACTTATGGTGGTTATGTTGTTATTCGGATCATTTTTTATTACAAAGGGGAACTCGCAGCCGCTAACCTTTGGGTGCGCACAAGGTAAACCCTGCTCCTATGCAATAATTCGCAAACCACACAGGAGAGGTAACCCACACTAGGCAAGCCTAATGCGACTAGCTTGACCCAGAAGGCAAACTTCTTGCTTTCACTAGCAAGGGATATTTTGTCATTTCGATCATTAACTGTGGGAGTGATACTTTAAACATAAATGGGCTGCAAAGCAAAATCATTCGGCATTGGAAATGTCCATCGCACAATTAATATTACAGCTGCAATATCACGATAATACAAAAAGTTACTCCTTGCTTTCCTTTCATTCTTTTATAATGGGTACGCGGACTGTAGCTATCTATAGTATGTACCATTCCTGAAGACAGAAGAATATCTATATTTTGTTCTAAACAAAATCATCTACACAAATTAATGATTTCACAAAAATTTTCAGGTGGATTAATATACAACAACAGGAGGTCGGATGTACACAGCCTGACCCTATGTTTAAAAACATAGCGCGACTGTTTTCGGATGACCCATGATGAGCGTCGAAAGTTGCATTGACTAACTGCTACTTCACAATTGAAAGAAACGCAGACAGTTTAAAAAGTCATTTTGCTTTATTCCATCAGGTGGATTAATATATGTCTCAAAATTGATATTTTATATTTTAAGGTCTATTGCTAGAAAAGGTAAGTTGTTGCCATGTGACCAGGAGGTCATGGGTTCAATCCGTGGAAACAATCCCCTGCAAAATGCATGGTAAGGCTGCATATGATAAACAATTATGATTCGGCCCTGCCCTAGGTCACACACTCTGCGAGAGTTTTAGTGCACCGAGCTACCCCTTTTGTAGCAAGCAATAGGGAAGGGGAACCTTGGTGTAACTAGTAAAGTTGCTACCATGAGACCAAGTCACGGGTTCTAGCCGTGGAAACAGCCTCTTGCAAAAATATAGGGTAAGATTATATACAGACCTTTATGGTTCGGCCCTTCCCCGAACCTCGCACATAGCAAGAGCTTAGTGCACCAGACTTCCCTTTATATCTGTAGCTAGAAACTCACTTTTCACTCAGATACTTGAGGAACTTTTCACATTTCCCTAGTCTGTAAAGTACATCGGTCAGACAGGAAAACACAGAATTAGAAGTAGCATTATGAGACTGAGGAAGGAATCAGATATGAAAGTAATGCTTATCAAAACCACGTTAAACAAACAAGAGGAGCAAAAAGCTCAAGGTCACAATCTAGACTTCAGTTATTCACACTCCCACAACTACAAAAGAATGAAAAGGCCAGATAGTCCATTCTTATGAAGAGTGAAATACAAAAAATAAGGAGGAAGTACAATAACTTTCAATGTTCCTCAGTGAAATCATTTGAACAAAATAGAACTTATACTTACTAGATTATAGCATCACTGAGAAGTACCAGAAACAATGTTAGTGTTGGATGAGTTGGCAGATTTAGTCATAATCTGCTCTATCAGTGGGCTGGCAGATTTGATTATAATCTACTCCTGTAAATATGGATAGAATATATTATTCTAGGAAAATAGTTTAGAGGAAATCCCTTGATTCAAGGATCTCGTAAGAATTAAGAATTCATTAGTTTATTTGATCTTACTTGTTCTCTTATAAATACTGTACAAGTGCTATGAAAAAAGATATACTTATGCAGTATCTAAACTTTCATGGAATCAGCGAGAGTTTTTTCCCTAATATAATATGGATAAAATAGCCTTTCATGGAGAATACTTTATGGAGAATCAACAGAAGACAAAAGCTCATTTTTAGAAGCTTTTACAGAAAATTTAATGACACAAGGAGGCAATGTTTCTCACATGCTCTTCCAGTTAACTTTCATCGATTAAATGGGAAGATCTATCTAGAATGGGCACAATCCATAAAGCCTGCAATCGATGGCCATGGAAAGCGAGGACATTTGATAGGAGAGAACAAAAAGCCAAAAGTCGGAGACCCAAAGATAACTCCTAGAGATCAAAGAATTCGCTTGTGACTGCTTGGTTAATAAATTCCATGGAACCAGTCACAGGTAAATTTTCTCTTTTTGTCCACTGCTAAGGATGTGTGGGAAGACGTTAGGGAGACATTCTGATGTAGAAAATACCTCTCAAATTTTTGAATTAAAAATTAAACCATGGCAAGCTAAGTAGGGTGAAAAGGAAGTCATCGTTTATTATAATATAATGGTGTCTTTGTGGCAAGAGTTAGACCAATGTTACAATGATAAAAGGGAGTGTCCTCTGGATAGTGTGAAAGCCAAAAAAGGGGAAGAAAATGAGAGAGTTTACCTTTTTTAGTAGATTAAAACTGGGAGTTTGACGAGGTCAGATCACGAATCTTAGGAAAAAACCCTCTGCCCTCACTTCGTGAAACTTTTTCTGAAGTTAGGAGAGAGAAAACTAGGAAAGATATGTTAAAATCAAACTTAGATGTTGAACTAAAACCTGCTATAGACTCTTCAACTCTTGTAACAGTTAAGAATGAAAAGGACAAAAACAAAAGATGCGATCATTGCAAAAAACATTGACACACCTGTGAAATATATTGGAAGATTCATGGAAAACCGCTAAAATGGAAGAAGCAGCAGGGAGCTGATAATCGTTGCTTTCAATATCAAAATGATGAGACCCTCCAAACAACTTATTTTGATCAGGAACAACCACCTTCTCCAGAAATGTCACCATCTACAAGGAACAGCTGGAAATTCTGCATAAACACCTTCAATCTCCACAATTTCGTCCGAATGCACCAAATTCTTCTAATGTTTCTAGCTCTTTTGCTGAAATAGGTATTGTATCATCTGGCTTTTCTTAGTGCCAATTCAAACCAAATAGATTCTTGGATCATAGATTCAACAGCTAGTGACCACATGACTAGAAGTTCCCATTTTGCTCTACTTACACTCCTTGTGCAGGGAACAACAAAATCAAGATAACTGGTGGTTCCTTCTCTGTAATTGTTGGAAAAGGCACTATTAAACTATCACCATCTTTCACACTTCATGATAACTCCATGTTCCAAAATTCTCTTGTAATCTAATTTTTGTTAGTAAATTAACACGTTCTCTTAATTGTCATGCTATGTTTTATTTCAATTTGTATGAATTTCAAGAAAAGGTCTTGGTGAAGATAATTGGCAGTGCTAGAAAATCTGGAGGTCTTTATTTTCTTGACAACGGAATAACTCAGTACAACTGAATCCTATTTATTTGAACTCTACTTATATTTTGAATAAAGTCGTGCTTTGGCACTATAGGCTTGGATATCCAAGCTTTTATTATTTATGACATCTATTACCTCAGTTATCTAGAAATAAAGATTTGCCCTTATTCCAATGTGAATTCAATGAAATAGATAAGCATCATTGATATTCTTTTCTTTCTTAAAGAAATCAGGCTTCAAAACCTTTTATGATGATTCATACTCATGTTAGGGGACCATCTAGAATTTCAACGGTGTTTGGAAAAAGGTGGTTTGTAACTTTTATTGACGATCATACTAGATTGATTTGGGTTTTTTTATTGAAGGACAAATCTAAGGTTAAAAATGTGTTTGAACTTTCTATCTCACGGTGGAAACACAGTTCAATGAGAAAATCAAGATTTGACGGAGTGACAATGGTCGTGAATATTTCAATGAACAATTTCAGAAATACTAGGGTAGTACATCAAAACTTTTGTCCAGAGACACCTCAACAAAATGGTATCACCTAAAGAAAGAATAGGCACCCTTTAGAGGTAACGAGAGCTTTAATGTTTTACTAGTAAAGCTCCATAACCCTTTGGGGAGAGGCTCTCTTGACTGCCACTCACCTTATTAATAGGATGCCATCTCGTTCTCTTGAATTCAAAACACCTTTCAAGTTTTTAGAGAAAGTTTTCCTAGTTCTAGGTTATTTACAAATCTGCCACTGAAAGTTTTTGGTTATACAATATTTGTTCATGTTCATTGTAGGATATGCCCCAAGTCAAAAGGGATATAAGTGTTATGATCCTCATGCTAGGAAGATAATTGTCATAATGGATCTTTCTTCGAGTCCCAACTCTGTTTTACCACTCATCTTCAAGGGGATTATCATGTGGGTAAAGATTTGATTTTTTGTGACATTGAGGAAACTAGACATCAGGCAAATGAGGAGCATGATATTACAATAAATACTAATGTGAGGGATCTAAGAGAAGAAATAAATAGGTGTGATCCAAGAGATGATAGGGACCTAAATGACTGATAAAACTCAGACATTGAACCTATAGAGCCTTCAAATAACAAAATAAAAATGTAAATAGAGAATAAATAAAAGAAATATAGTGTGTTTGAGAAGGAAACAAACTGCACGAAAAAAGATTTAAGATTCTCAACACTACCAAAAGTCCGTTCTGTAAGACCTTACCGGAATTCAAGGTAATCTTCCAATTGATTCTATTTCTAACTCCTCATACCAACTGATTCTATTTCTAACTCCTCATATCTAGACCAACCTATTGCAAAATGCAAAGATATTAGAAATGCTTCTAAATATCCTATTTCTCTGTTTGTGCTATAAAAAGTTGTCTCCTAGTTATTCAGCCTTTACTTCACAACTTTCTAGCGTGGAGATTCAAACTAATGTGCAGGATGCTCTACGAGTTCCCGAGTGAATGGAGGCTATTTTGCAGGAATTGCGAGCCTTTGAAAAAAATGAGAGATGGGAGTTAGAGGATTTACCGGCGGGAAAGAAACCAGGGGGCTGTAAATAGGTGTTCACCACCAAATTCAAATCAGACGGATCATTGGAAAGGTATAAATCCTGCCTAGTAGCTAAGGGATTCACGTAGACATATGGCATCGACTTCCTCAAGATCTTTGCTCCAGTAGCTAAGCTAAACTTACTTAGAGTTTTGTTGACAATCGTAGTAAATCTTGATTGGTCTCTTCAACAATTGGATGTGAAGAATGCTTTTTCGAATGGGCACCTAGAGGAAGAAGTCTATATGGATCTCCCACCAATTTTTGAAGGGAAGTACAAGAAAAAGCTATGCAGGTTTAGAAGATCTCTTGACGATCTAAAACAATCTCCAAGGGCTTGATTCAAAAGGTTTACTCAGTTTGTGAAGAAGCAAGTGTACGTGCAAGGACAAGCAGGTCACACATTGTTTACTTGACATTCACTAGAAGGAAAAACAATAGTTCTTATAGTGTATGTGTTGAAAGTGATGCATTTTCTAGAATCGTCATTAAGAAGTCAGTCTATGATTGAATTCTCTACATTCAAAGAAGAATTCAACTCTCTATATTCAAAAAGAGAATTCAAACTAGAATTAGATTACTACATGATTCTAGAACTGGAGAAGGGAATTTTATTTAGAATTCTCTTCCTACCATTTTGTTTTCTACCATTTTAACTCTTTCTCAAATATTTTTCGCATACAATATTCGCATTAGCACTAAGCTAATGCATTAGAATTTTTCAACAACTGGTATCAGAGCAATAGTCGATCTTGACGGCATAATTCAGGAATAACCGTTGCACTACTCCAGCACTATTCAAAAACTTCGTCATGGCTTCCTCAAGCTCAACAAACGTGATGCCCATCTTTGCCAGAGAAAACTATGATTTTTGGAGTATAAAAATCAAAACTATTCTAAGAGCTTACGATTTGTGGGAAGTAGTAGAAAATGGCATTCCAGAAGTCGTTGCTCCGTTAAAAGAAAAAACGGAAGCTGCGAAAAGCACAACTACTACTACCTCATCCGAAAGCTCACCAACAATATCGATGAAGGAATGGCAGAAAAAAGATGTAGAAGCACTCACCAAAATTCATCTAGCTGTTTCAGAGTCTATCTTTCCAAGGATCATGAATTCTACATCGGCAAAGGAAGCTTGGGAC
>JAOTQJ010000099.1:8092446-8111223 GCA_025642045.1 Solanum sejunctum | reverse complement strand
TTTAGATTATGTTGTTACTTGTTCTCTTATAAATATTGTACAAAACTATGAATGATATATACTTTTTTCTGCAGTATCACTTTTTTGCAGTAATATTTTTCTGTAGTATCACATTTTCTGCAGCATCATAACTTTTATGGTATCAGAGCTGTATTATTTTTTCCTTAATATCATATAGATGAAACAACCTTTTGCGGAGTACAACTTTCTAAAACATCAATAGCAGATAAAAGTTCTTCTCTAGAAGTTGTTGAAGAAAATCTGATGACATAAGGAGGCAGTGCTTCTCATATGCCTTTCCAGTTAACTTCTCATCAATTAAATGGGAAGAACTATCTAGAATGGGCACAATCAATAAAGCTTACAATTGATGGTCGTGGAAACCTGGGATATTTGATTGGAGAGACGAAAAAATCGAGAGTCGAAGACCCAAAGATGAACTTCTGGAGATCAAAAAATTCCCTTGTGATTGCTTGGTTAATAAAATATCACTCCCCAAAGTCCTATAGGACGGTCCGACACCCGTTGCTGATAAGGCTTGGGAGAACCAACCTGTAACTATATGCGTTCTGTACATATTATAAGGGGTTTCTACGTTTGACATGCCTTTAAATAGGTAAACAGTGATAACAAGCCAAAAGGAAATGCATAGGACTAGGCCATTGGGGCCACGCTGTCTAAAGTGTGAGATATGACTTCACTATGCTTTACGTAGTCTACAAAGCCTCTAAATAAAGAAAAACATCTAACAAGGGTCGGGACATACCCTGCCTCAACAAACTGTGCAATAAAAATATGTAAGCTCTAGACATGTACAAAACCCCGAAGCAACCTGGAGCTTGATGACAACAGTTGAATATCCTGTACTCCTACTGGGGAGATCTACTAGCACTTGTACCTGCAGCATGAAATATAGGTCCCCTGTAAGGGACGTTAGTACGGGATAATGTACTGAGTATGTAAGGCAGGATATACTGTATATAAAATAACCACTCAAATGAAACCATGCATCTGTGGAAGATCAAGGATCACCCTTAGTTATGCTGTGGAATCATATACTTTATGTCCTTTATATCACTTTGCCTTTACTGTAAAATCTGTACTATAAAATCTGTGTACAACTTTAATCAAATGACCAACTGATCAGTAGTAAACTGTATCGGGATCGTCCCTATGATAGGTTCTTTCTGAACCTCCTCGGGCTCCACCCATAGTACCGTATTGGGATCGTCCCTATGCTAGGTTCTTCTTGACCCCCTCGGGCTCCACCCATCAAACTGTACACTGTATCTTTCAATTACCTTTGAGATGATTCTTTTGGTGGCCATAACATTGGAGCTGTAAGATTGTATATGTAACATGTGACATGTGGATAATCACACAGGACAACATGACAGTGAAAAAAGTATGTTACATAAATAATAAAATGCATATGAATTGGAATAACTTGTGAAATTTACTCTGTAATAAGAACTCATATAACTCGGTATCCAAGCATGTATGCAATTTTAAAGGTGACTATATATGGAACTATATGAACATGTACAAAAGTGGAGACATGGTAAATAGTTGTGTCGGAGTTGGTGAATGCCTTTATATACCGAGGAGAGAGCTATGTTAAATGCCAAGTGATACGAAATCACATAAGCTTACATATCTCATCATTGGACCTTGTTACTACCTCGAGATAACCTTCTCTTCCTCCAAACACTTATCTATGACATAGTAAGTGATAACCCTAGAATTAATATCCAATCAATACACCTTGGCATCCCAATCACATAAGAAAACGATACATGGGCAGCAAGCGGGTGTTTATAAACCCGGGCGTATTCCTTTAACCTTTCTGCCCCTAATCATATTTTTTAA
This sequence comes from Solanum sejunctum, assembly GCA_025642045.1. Classification (NCBI taxonomy): domain Eukaryota; kingdom Viridiplantae; phylum Streptophyta; class Magnoliopsida; order Solanales; family Solanaceae; genus Solanum; species Solanum sejunctum. The sequence goes on along the minus strand of JAOTQJ010000099.1, from coordinate 8,109,354 downwards.
TACATATTAGCATGTACACATCATGTACAACCTATTTTAAGTCCATAACAACCTTACAACAGCCCACAAAGCACAACATATCATAATTCCACATAATCTAAAAACGGACAGCATAATGTTATCTTCCTTCGCTACATTTTGATGTCGTCGACAACTCCAAATCTATTCCAACTTTAACCAAACTATTCCAGCAACATTTACACATAAAAATAGACCTAAAACAGTCTTATAACTGTACTTAAGAAGTCATGAAGGATGTGAGCTAATAGCTTTACACACAACACCTCGCAAGTTCCAATCAACATGACGTTTAAGATAACTCGATAAAACGCGCTTGTTAAATGAGACCAAAACCAGGCAGCAACCTTAGGGTGATTTATATAACTCAAACCATACTAACAACACCAACTTCTCTTCATAATATAACTTAAAAACCATAAATAAATCACCAAAACAAAAGGAAAAAGTGCAACAACTTTCTGCACAGAATCTGTCCAACAGATTTCAGCAAGTGTAATTAGAATCTATCTTTTATTTTTCATGAAGAAACTATGTTAAACACATGTATAAACTTACTTACCACTATCTTCAATATATAGAGCTTTATAAGAACCCTAGAAGTCCTTTTTTGCTGCTTTCCAAAGTGAAGAAAAGTTGAGAGAACTTTGAAGACAAATTTGTTTTGGTTTTGTGAGTTTAAGTGAATGATGGCTTTGTGGAAGCTGCTTTGACCCTCTGTTAAAATGATCCTTGGCTGACTTACTAAGGCTACTTAAGCCTTACATCACCAAGTAGGTGATGCAACTTCTTCCTCTTTTCACTTGGGCCTTTTGGAGTTCCAAATACATGGGTCTTTGCTGCCCATTTTTCAGATTTTTTCTTCTTAATTAGTTGGGCCTAACTTGCTAAGAATATTGTAATGGTCTTGGTCTCTCTTTATACCCTTCTTAGGCTGATCATATGGTCCATTTAGGATGCTAAAACATGGGTCCAAGTTACATCCTTAACACGGACTTTATTCATAATTGAAGTTGCACAAATTTGACGTCGAGCCTCGTCTCCGTTTAATTAACAAATTTAGGCTAAACAAGTAGGTGACTCACCTACTTGCTTACTAAGTCATACAAGCATCTCAATTCTCTCACTTCATTTTAAGGCCATAATCTTCTCAATTCGACATAAAACCTATATATACACGCGACCTTCTTAAGCGTTAGATGCACATATAGCCCATTAAAGCGAGATTCAATCACTTTTGAAAGTTAGCGCTAATTTGACCAAACCATGTTATGTTTCATTTGACTTGTACTAGTATTGTAAGGTGTGAGGTGTTACATAAATTCCATAGAACCAGTCATAGGTAAATCTTATCTCTTTTTATCAACTGCTAAGGATGTGTGAGAGGCCGTTAGGGAGACATATTCTGATGTAGAAAATGCCTCTCAAGTTTTGAGTTAAAAATTAAATTATAGCAGACTAAGCAGGGCGGAAAGAAGTCACTGTTTACTATAATAAAATGCTGTCTTTGTGGCAGGAGTTAGACCAGTGTTACAATGATGAATGGGAGTGTTCTGTAAATAGTATGAAAGCAAAAAAAAAAGGAAGAAAATGAGAGAGTTTATCTTTTTTTAGCCGAGTTAAATCAGGAGTTTGACGAGGTCAGGTCACGAATCATAGGAAAAAATACTTTGCCTTTACTTCGTGAAGTTTTTTCTAAAGTTAGGAGAGAGGAAACCAGGAGGAAAGTTATGTTAAAACCTGATCTAAATGTTGAACTAAAACCTGCTATAGACTCTTCAGCGCTTGTAACAATGAAGAACGAAAATGACAAAAACAAAAGGCCATGGTGTGATCACTGTAAAAAACCTTGGCACACTAGTGAAACATGTTGGAAGATTCATGGGAAACCACTGAATTGGAAAAAGAAGGAAGTTGATAATCGTAGTCTTCAATATCAAAATGGTCAGGCCCTTCAAACAACTTATTTTGATCAGGGGCAACAATCTTCTCCAAAACCATCTCCATTTACAAGGGAACAATTGGAAATTTTTCACAAACTCCTTCAATCTCCACAATGTCATCCAAATACACCAAATTCTTCTAATTTTTCTTATTCTTTTGTTGAAACAGGTATTGTACCATCTGCTTTTCTTGGTGCCAATTCCAACCAAATAGGTTCTTGGATCATAGATTCAGGAGCTAGTGACTACATGACTGAAAGTTCTCAGTCTTTCACTACTTGCACTCTTTGTGCAGGGAACAATAAAATCAAGATAGCTGATAGTTCCTTCTCTGCAATTGCTGGAAAAGGAACTATTAAACTATCACCATCTCTCACACTTCATGATACTCTTCATGTTCCAAAACTCTCTTGCAATCTATTTTTTCTGTAAATTGACCCGTTCTCTTAATTGTAGTGCTATTTTTGACTCTGATTCGTGTGAATTTTAGGAAAAGGTCTTAGGGAAGATGATTGACAGTGCTAAAGAATTTGGATGTCTTTATTTCCTTGACAACAGAAACAACTCAATACAACTGAATCCTATTTATTTGAACTCTACTTCAGTTTTGAATAGGGTTTTGCTTTGACACTATAGGCTTGGGCATCCAAGTTTTTATTATTTAAGACATTTGTTACCTCAGTTATTTAGAAATAAAAATCCTTCCTTGTTCTAATGTGAATTTGGTGAAATAGCTAAAGATCACCGATCTTCTTTTCCCTCTTAAAGATATCAGGCCTCAAAACCTTTTATGATGATTCATAGTGATTTTTAGGGACCATCTAGGATTTTAACAATGTATGGAAAACGATGGCTTGTAACTTTTATTGACGATCATTCTAGATTGAGTTGTGTTTTTCTATTGAAGAATAAATCTGAGGTTAAAAATGTGTTTGAGACTTTCTATGTCATTGTGGAGACACAGTTTAATGAGAAAATCAAAATTTTTTGGAGTGACAATGGTAGTGAATTTTTTAATGAACAACTAGAGAAGCTTTTTCAAAAAGGTTGGGATAGTACACCAAAGCTCATATCCTAATACACCTCAATAAAATGGTATCGCCGAAAGAAAGAATAGGCACCTTTTATAGGTAACGAGAGCTTTAATATTTACTAGTAAAGTTCCTCAACACCTTTGGGGAAAGGCTCTCTTGACTGCCACTTACCTTATTAATAGAATGCCATCTCATCCACTTGAATTTAGAACACCTTTTCAAGTTTTCAAGGAGAGTTTTCCTAGTTCTAGGTTATTTACAGATCTACCTCTAAAAGTTTTTAGTTGTACAACATTTGTTCATGTTCATAATCGTACTAAACTTGAACCGCGGGCTAAGAAGTGTGTTTTTGTATGATATGCCCCAACTTAAAAAGGATATAAATGTTATGATCCACATGCTAGAAAGATAATTATAATAATGGATCTAACTTTCTTTGAGTCCCAACTCTATTTTACCTCTCATCTTCAGGGGGAGTATCATGTAGGTGAAGATTCAATTTTTTGTGATATTGAGGAAACTAGACAGTAAGCAAATCAGAAGACTAATATTGCAATAAATACTAATGTGAGGGATCTAGGTGAAGATCCAAGAGATGATAGGGACGAAAATGACTTAAATGACAAAAACTCAGAAACTGAACCTATAGATCCTTCACATGACAAAAATAAAAATGGGAATAGAGAATAAACAAAAGAAACGGAAGTGTATTCGAGAAGGAGCTAAAATCAAGGAAAAAAGGCCAAAGATTCTCAACACTACCAAAAGTCTTCTCCGCAAGACCTTATTGAAACTCAAGGTAATCTTCCAACTGATTCTGTTTCTAATTCCTCTGATCTCGACCTACCTATTGCGAAATGCAAAGGTGTTAGAAATGTTTCCAAATATCCTATTTCTATGTTTGTCTTATAAATAATTGTCTCCTAGTTATTCATCCTTTACTTCACAACTTTCTAGCGTGGAGATTCCAAAAACTGTGCAGGATGCTCTACGAATTCCCAAGTGGAAGGAGGCTATTTTGGAGGAACTGCGAGCCCTTGAAAAAAATAAGATATAGGAGTTAGTGGATTTACAGGAGGGAAAGAAACCAGTGGGATGTAAATAGTTATTCACCACTAAATTCAAATAAGATGGATCTTTGGAAAGGGATAAGGCCCACTTAGTAGCTAAAGGATTCACGCAGACATATGGGATTGACTATCTTGAGACTTTTGCTCCAGTAGCTAAGCTAAAATCAATTAGAGTTTTGTTAATAATCACAGTAAATCTTGACTGACCTCTTCAACAGTTAGATGTGAAGAATGTTTTCTTAAGTGGGCACCTAGAGGAAGAAGTCTATATGGATCCTCCATCAGGTTTTGAAGAAAAGTACAAGTCAAAGATATGCAGGCTTAGAAAATATCTTTATGGTCTAGAACAATCTCCAAGAGCTTAGGTTGAAAGGTTTACTCAATTTGTGAGGAAGCAAGGGTATGTTCAATGACAAGTAGATCACACAATGTTTACTCAACACTGACTAGAAGGAAAAACAACAATTCTAATAGTGTATGTCAATGATATCATTCTCATAGGAGATGATGTGGTTGAAATGAAAAACCTAAAGGAATGTCTTGCCTAAGAATTTGAGATAAAGGACCTAGGCCCGCTGAAGTACTTTCTTGGTATGGAGGTTGCATGATCGAATAAAGGAATTATAGTGTCACAAAGGAAGTATGTTCTTGATCTATTAAAAGAAACATGAATAAGTGGTTGTAGACCAATTGAAACTCCAATTAATCCAAATGTAAAGTTTGTAAAGGAAGGAAAATTGATTGATAAGGGCCAATATCAGAGATTGGTTAGAAAGTTGATTTACTTGTCACATACTAGACCTGATATTTCCTTTGTTGTGAGACTAGTCAGTTAGTTTATGCATGCTCCATGAGAAGAACACTAAGAAGCTATGTATCGAATCCTAAGGTATCTAAAGAGTTCCCCTGGGAAAGGACTGTTCTTAAAAAAGAATGAGCAAAGAAGTATTGAGACTTATACTGATGCAGACTGGGCTGGTTCATCTATTGATAGAAGGTCTACATCTAAAAATTATACATTTGTTTGGGGAAAAAATTTAGTGACATGGAGAATTAAGAAACAAAATGTCATGGCTCGAAGTAGTGCTGTAGCTGAGTATCGATCCATCGCATAGGGAATTTGTGAAATTTTGTGGCTCAAGCGATTTTTGGAAGAACTGAGAAGACCTCTGAATTTCCCAATGAAATTGTATTGTGACAACAAGGCTGCCATAAGCATTGCTAATAATACAGTTCAACAAGATAGAACCAAGCACATTGAAGTAGACATACACTTCATTAAAGAGAAGATTGAAGATGGAAGTGTGTGCATTCCTTTTGTTCCAATAACTGAACAAGTTGCAAATATTTTCACAAAAGGTCTTTTCACAACTACTTTTGAGTCCTTTGTGAGCAAGTTAGGCATGTTTGATATTTACATGTCAACTTGAGGGGGAGTGTCAAATAAGCTGGCAAATTTGATTGTAATCTGCTATTGTAAATATGGCCACTGTAAATATGGAATAGAATATGTTATTATAGGAAATTAGTTTAGATGAAATTCCTTGATGCAAGGGATTTCTAAGAATTATGGATTGATTAGTTTAAATTATGTTGTTACTTATTCTCTTATAAATATTATACAAAACTATGAATGATATATACTTTTTTTCTGCAGGATACTTTTCTGCAGTATCATTTTTCTGCAGTATTATATTTTCTGCAGCATCATGACTTTCAAGGTATACTACGATCTTCCCTTCTTTCAGATTGAATTTGAACATACAAGTCTTGTTTATGTTGAATGAGTAGTGAATAAGAGGATAGGTTAGAGGCCATACATGTTGAACATGATAATACTAGTTGATTTTTATGACAGTCTAAGTATCTATTACTATATCAAGAACCCTTGTGACTATTATACTATATTATGTTGTGTTTGTGATTGCCTGGGACTATACTGATCCTTGTGTCATCTGCAATTATCTAGTGTTGATAATATATTTGTTTGGCCTACTGAGGATACTTTGGACCGTGATACTAACTATTTACTACATTTATGATTTTCTTCTAATTTTATAATGATCTGACAATTACTGAGCCCTAGTCTAGGCTTATGCTAGTGATGCCCTAAATCCACGTTGGTCAGGATTGGTAGACTATTATGCTTGTATCCAATGTGACTTGAGAGGCATAGATCCTTGTAAACCAGATTAGCAAACTAGAGTCTATAGAGTTATTCCTCAAATAGGCTATGATGAGTTGGGGACCCAATTATCCATATGATTGACTAGCTTTTTTTAAGCATTTCTGTGATATATTAGATCCTATGCGGACGTAGAAACGACCGACAATGTTATTTTCGTTGTATAGTACAACCCTATATAGTTAAAGGCTTTAGCTTTTTCGTTAATTGGGTATATGTCCTCCCACTAGGAGGTGTAAGCGAGAATAAGCTACATTTTGTATATCCTGGTTAGAGGCTATACCATTATAGTAGAGGCTATACCATTAAAGGCAATACTTATGGTGGGCATATTTTGGACTAGTCTAGGCTTAAGGGCTAAGGTAGACCATTGGTCAAGTCTGACCTTATCCTAGTAAAGGCTAGGGCATAACTTGGGTTAAAGGTTAGGTCGTAGATTAGGTTAAAGGCTAGATTGTAGCCTAGGTAAGAGGCTAGGTTGAGGTATATAGTTAGGTTAAAGGACAGTTAGATGATTCGTTCAAGGTTATGGTTATGTGTACAAGACTAGGTTATGAGCTTAATTTAGACTTGACACCTTAAAACTTATATTTGTTCACCCTGCTTTTGTGTGTAGGTGTAACTTTGAGGTTATAGGGCCCAATTGGCATACAAGCATAGAATGTAAGGCCTTACACCCATATATATTACCACACCACTGCTTATTCTCTAGTTGTTTCCATGTTCATAGGCCTATGAACCTAAGTCTTATGGTTATGCACTTGCACAGTTATATTTGGGTTTATCTCTGCTTTATGTACTGTTCACACTTAGAGGACTATGATGCCTAGTGAATACCATCCCTGGTACTAAGCTCTACTTTCTGTATTTGTTTTGTGCTATAAGTTGCAAAATGAGCTAACAGTGTTGATTCCTCTTATTGTAGCTACTTTTTTGAAGAGTAGTGATGAGTATTAGACGTCCTTGATCCGTCCAGTCTCTATATGTATCAGTGGTTATCTTTTATTATTCAAGACTTACCTTGTATATTATTTTGGCTTGTATATGTATATAGAGATGTATTATGATTTAGTATGTCATAGTGTGTCTATAGTAGTTTTGTAGAAGTGACTTCTAAGTCCTATGAGGGTTTATGTATATGTATATGTTCAATATTAGTTTTGTTTCCTTCTGATTAGCTTGTCATTCATATCTATTGCGTTCTCTTTATTCCTCACACCTATTACTAGCCATTTTGGGTCAAGGTAGGGCTTGCTTATCGGTGTTTAAAGTAAGCATTATCATGACCTATAAAGTCAGGTCATGACAAGTTGGTATCAGAGCCCTAGGTTCGTTAGACTCACCTATACAAATCTACCATCTACTAAAGTCTTGCAGATGGGTTTAGAGATGTCCGTAAATTATCTTCGGGAGGCCACTGGATGTGTTAGAAGTCTTTCTATTATTCTATCCTTCATGCAGTTGTTGTGTTTACTTTATGGAATTTGATTGGGCGCATTCTCTTACAGCTCTGGTCTTAGAGGTTGACCTTTGAGTGGAGACAGTGATGTAACACCACCCTCAAACTAGGACCCTTACCTAAGGCATATTAAGGTGCATTCAGGTGCCCCTACTCCTTCGCAGCCGAAGGGACTAGTAGAGATACTGCACCCAGGTGCTCATATTAGACCACTATAATTTGGGCAGCTATCGCCTAGCTACTTATAGCTCTATAGGGTATAAAACAAGCATTAGCTTCCTCCCTAGAGCCAACTCTAATGTAGTAAGTACAGCCACCAACTTTCGCTCCGATAGTGTATGTATCCCCTACTGTCTAGGCAGATATTTCAAAGGGTGTTAGACCTTACAAGGATCAGTGGGTGGAAGGCTTTTTTCTTAGACTTGGCCATATGAGAGTTTTAGGAGCAATAGTGAAGGATGCTCGCGAATTCCTAATAACTTGTTAGGAGGGGCTACAGACTTTGAGGTTATTGGAGTCTAGAGGAGTAAATTTTACAGCATACTAGTTAGATGGAGCTTCCACGCTGTGGTGGCATGCATATTTGGATACTAAACAAACAGGGTCACTGTTAGTGTCATTGATCGAGTTTTCTGATGCATTTTTAGCCAGATTCATCCCAGGAGTCTCAAAGATAGGCTTTTATGACCAATTTCCCATATTAGAGTAAGATCAATGACACTAATAGAGTATGAGGCTAGATTTCTGGTATGCTATTGCCATATTACCTATAAAGAAGGATTAGATCAAGTGTTTTTTTAAAGGTCTGAGGACTCAGATTTAGATAGAGAATTAATTACTAGTGACAACAGACCGATCTTTTATGGATATTGTTGATCATGTCTATATTATTAAGTAATTGCATCATAAGGCCAATAGGGGAAGCAACAAGTAGGCTTGCCATAAGGGCAGTTACAGTGGGGCACAGTCCAAATTCAGGAGATAATATGACAAGCCCCAGTCGAGATTCAAGTCGAGTTAGCCTAGCCTTTCCTTTTAGGCTTCACTATAGATTTCTGAGGGCAACCGTTAGTCCCAAGATACTTCAAGAAAGAGTGGACCTACCTATCCTACTAGGCGAAGATTGAGAGATAGAGATGTAGTGACATTATGCTAAGTTGGACCCTGTTAGATAGCTAGCCGAGATCTAAGGTTTCTAGACAACCACTACAAGTTGAGATAACCGATACCAAGGTGACAAATTGTCTTCGGTTGCTATGAGTATAAGGTATTAGATCATTGGTCTCGAGAGTATCCTATGTAAAGAGAGAGGTACCCAGATTCTCAAAAAGGGCCATCAGCCCTACCCCTGACTATTAGAGGTAGAAATCAAGATTAGGGCCATAGGGGTGACCAATGTGGCTCCAAATATGATCAATAGGATGTTAGAGGCAGAAAACTAGATAATAGAGGTTATCCTAGAGAAGGCCATAAAGGTCAGTTCTATGTGGCTCTAGCCCAGTCAGAGGCTGAGGCGTCTAATGATGTTATCACAGGTATGATCATTTTATGTCAACAACTAACATCACCTTTATTTGACCCTAGGTCTACTTATTTATATGCATCTATTTACTTTGATTCTCGTTTAGGGGTACACATTGAGCCTCTATCAGTACCACTTCATATTTTGACCCCGTAGGAGATGTTGTCATAATAGATCAGGTGTGCAAGTCATATGCAATTACTATACAAGGAAAGGATACCTTGGCCGATTTGATACTACTCGATATGCTTGATTTTGATGTCATTCTAGTCTTGGATAGGTTGGCTAATTCTAGATTGCTATGCCAAATTTGATACCTTGGCCATGCCTAGGATACCTCCAGTGATATGGCAGGGCTCCATTAGCCTTGCCCCAGTTGGTACTATCTCATATGTTCGAGCTTAGAGATAGATTTCTACTAGTTATCTAGCTTATTTGGCCCATGTTTGTGATGTGTTGATTGAGGATCCTTCAGTTGATTTAGTGTTATTAGTTTGTGTGTATGATTATTTATTTCCTGTTGATTTGCCTAGGTTACCTCCAAAGAGAGATGTGGATTTTGCTAACGATGTGGAGCCGAGAACTAAGCCTATTTCTATTTCTCCATATTGGATGGCCCTTGTTAAGCTTGAAGAGCTCCGTGTTTAGTTATAGGCTAGATCAAGATTTTATTTAACCGAGTGTGTCTCCCTATGGTGCTCCTATTTTGTTCACTAAGAAGAAGGACGAGACTTTGCGTATGTGCATTGGTTATAAGTAGCTGAATAAGGTGACAATGAAAAACTGTTACCTCTTGCACCATATGGATGATTTGTTTGACCACTTACAAGGAACTATAGTTTTTTCTAAGATTGATTTGTGGTCGAGTTACCACCAACTGAGGATTAGGGTAGCAAATATTCCTAATACTACCTTCTAGACCCGTTACAACCATTATGAGTTCTTGGTTATCCTTTAAGCTGAGTAATGCTCCTACAACCTTTATAGATTGATGACATATGAATCTAGGTCGTATTTAGATTATTTTGTGATAGTCTTCATTGATAATATCCTATTATACTCTTAGACCCAAGGACAACATGCCCAACACTTGAGGATTGTACTTCAGATATTGAGGGATTTTTTTTAAAAAAAATTATTGGTGCATAACACCCTTTTATTAATTAATCAAAATAAAAATACAAAGTACCATATATGGGCTTCATAACACAGATGTAATAATAAAAGCTAAAATCTATCCTATCAGATGAAAACCGGCCCATACACCAACCCAACTTTCAAATATCATTGGGGAAACTTCTAGACTACGCGTAATTTCCCAAAATATTGATTTCTCTCCTATCTTCACTACTTGCTCCGATCTATTCAAGTCGGAGGAAGATGCTATTCTTCCTCATTTTTTCTTTTGTACTCCTACTACTGAATCTACTATTTGATATTGCATAGACCAGGTATTCTTGACTTCTCTCTGTTTTTGTGGTGTTGTATCTTCTCCCTTTATTTTCTTCTTTCTGGATCTATTATTTGAGATTTCCTACCTTTTCTCATAGGTATTTGGATTATCTTCGTATTCTGACCACTGGATGTCATATATTGCTTTTGAAATGAAGGTAGCCCTTCAGATCTCATACCACTAATGTGCATTCTCCACCTGACTAACCCTTTTTTGTATAGCTTGGTGGGGAAATTTTTGTGTAAACTGATCATTTTGCTATGTACATAGCTCAAAATTGTAAATGCCATTTCTTTTGTAACTATACACTCCTATGCTTCACTGGCACCACTAGCACATCTGCAAGCTACTATGTAGTTGGTAATATTATCCTTATGGTTCTGATCCTAATATTGGAAATTTTTTGTTTGTCTATGTTTATAAATTGTTTACCTCTCTTAGGCAACTGACTGAAATGCTCATATACTATCTGTTTATTCTCCCAAACTGCTATGTTTGCTAAGTAATCCGCTAATTGATTACCCTCCCTAAAAACGTGTTGTATTAGAATGTGTTGTGTCTCAATCTACTGAATAATTTCCTCCACTATGTCAATCAATTCCCATGGTATCTTTAATTGTCCTTTCAGTATTCTAACCATGACTGGTGAGTCAGTTTCTAATATTTTACATACCTGTACCACCTTTCCCAAGTACCTAACCGCCTCTAGAATTGCTATAGACTCTATATGAATATTGGTTCCTTGGCCCAGTATCCCAGCTTGAGCATAACATAAATCCTCATTTTGGTTTCTTATGCAGAAACTATAAAAACTAATACCTGGATTACCTTTGCTCCCTCCATCAATGTTGTACTTTTGGGATCCAATGGATGGTAACTCCCATTTAACTATATAGTGATATAGTCTAGTTTGTATTTGGTAAGAGCCTTCATAAATTCTTCCAAAGTGTAGTGCTTTATTCTCGTATTAGGATTCAAACCTTCAATTAACCATTGAACATTAGATTGAATGTTATGAATCATAGTAGTTAGAGAGACCTCCCCTCCATACCTTATACTGTGCCTCCTTTTGCATAGTTCCCATAGGATAAGAGAGGGAATTGCTTTACAAAGTTGTTGTAGTTTATGTGTTGTTACTTCTGTCCACCACCTCCTTACCACTACCTGTAGGTGAATGTTTCCTATCTATATACTAGCCCAGTTTGAAAAAACAAAAAATTCTACAATTTTTTTGCTATAGGGGTTGTTAAGAAAAGATGTTTCATGGTTTCTTATGTTTGACCATCACAACACCAATATTTAGAAACTATGTTAATTCTCATTCTTATAATATTATCATCAGTTGCAATTCTCCCTTTCCAAGCCTTCCAGAAGAAAAAAATAATTTTAAATAAGAGGCCCTTAATCCATAGTTGCTTCTCTACCTCTGTCTGGTTGTGCTTTGTTCTGACTATATCCCAGGCTAATCTAATAGAAAAGACTCTTGAGGGGTCATATATCCACCAAGCTTTATCAACCTTCTCTTCCATATTGGGAGGTTTGATGTCTTCACATATGTAGTGCACAATATCTTCATCAGAAAGATATGTGCTCAGCTTCAGTCTATTCCACTGGCCTGCTGTAATAAAATCTCTAACCTCAATCTTTTCATCTGAAGAGTTATTATTCTTAATGTAGTACAGGGCCCCAAGCTTACTCTAGTTATCAAACTAGAAACTAACTTTTGTAGATTTAGCTTGCCACCAAATGCTATGCTCCACCTCTTCCCTTGCCATAATCATTTTCCTCCATATGTGAGAAGCCCCAATTCCCTTAACAATTATAGGATGTAATTTCTTACAGTATTTATTCCATAGGAAATGACCCCACAGGGATTGTGTAGTGGTTATGAAATTCCACCATAGTTTTGCAAATAAAGCATCTACCATATGCTATAAAGATTTGAGACCAATACCCCCTTCTACCTATGGGCAGCATAAAGAATACTAACTCACCCAATATTTCCCTTTGGTCTCTCCAAAATCCCTCCACAAGAATCTTGCTATAATCCTATGAATATGGTCAATAACTCCTTTGGGAGGATTAAAAACTGAGAACAGATAAATAGACATAGACTATAGAACATATCCAATCAACGTGCATCTTCCTCCTGCAGTTAGCAATCTGTTCTTCCAGAAAAAAAATTCTGTCAGTAATTTTTTAACCAAACCTTCAAAGTATTCATTCTTCTTTCTCCCATGAAATATGGGATATCCAAGGTATGTAAGGGGAAAAGACCCTGCCCAATTCCTGTTAGTTTTTTCAGCCTCTTTCCAATAGAAATTGGTGTTTTTTCATGTAAATACATGAAACTTTTGGATAAGTTAACCAACTGCCCGAAATCCTTTCATATTCTCTAAGAACATTCATCATCACTTTGTTAGATTTGCTATTGGTTGAACAGAATAAGATTGTATCATCTATATAAGCCAAGTGATTAATGTTTTCACTCCATTTAGGCAACCCAAAGCCAATAAAATCTTCTTTATCATTCGGGCAATTGAGTGATCTGGACAACACTTTCGCCGCAATTATGAATAAGATTGGGGAAAGTGGGTCATCCTGCTTGACCCGTCTTGTTGACTGGAAAAAACCATGGGTCTACCCATTTAGTAAGATAAAATACTAGTTATTGCATAACAATCTCCAAACCATATCTATCATTCGCTCTCCAAACCTAACTCTTCTCATTATTTTGTCAAGTAAATCCAAGAAACTCTATCATAAGCATTAGTCATATACAGTTTAACCACCACATTGTGGTGTTTCTTCCTTTATTGATATCCCTGACAATTTCCCGTGCAAGCAATATATTTTCTGAGATGTTCCCCCTTCATAAATCCTATTTGATTGGGAGATATAATCTTATGCAGAACTTTTCTAATTCTTTCTTGAATAACCTTTGAGATGATCTTATTCATAAATGAGCTTAGACTAGTAGGTCTAAGATCATTAAAAGTCTTTACCACCTCTTTCTTAGGAATGAGAACCAAAGTGGTGCGAGTAATGTATCTAGGGGGCTCAACACCACAGAAAAAATATCTCACTGCATTAATAACATCTTTATTTAATAATATCCCAACAGGTTTGATAGAAAGCCCATTAATAGCCATCTGGCCCCACTTACACTATCCTTATTCAAGTTAAATACTACCTCCCTAATTTCATTGTCTTTTGGCCATCTCTCCATCTGTTCTCTGTCTTTCTCATTCAGCACCATAGAAGTATATTAAGATATTCAAAATTATTGTTGTTATTACTTTCAGTAAATTGGTCTTGGAAGATTTTAATAGTTTCCTCCCTAATTTCCTGAGGCAATTCTAGTAATCTGCCCTGAGAGTCCTCTATCTTATGAACCTCCAGTCTCTTTCTCCTCCCCTTTACATGAGAGTGAAAGAACTTGGTATTCTGATCCCCTTCCTTAAACCAATGCATCCCTGCCTTCTGTTTCCAATACTCGTTCTCAATCTTCAGATATCTTCTCAGTTCCGCTTCAGCCTTTCTCAGATCTGAACTATTTTCTTCAAATAGATCCTTCTCCAATTGGGCCTTTTTCATTTAACAATATCCTCCAAAGTAGTAATTTTCTTGAAAAAGTCCCCAAAAGATTCCTTGCTCCATTTGACCAGCTCAGTCTTCAATCTCTTAAGTTTAGCCTTCAGGATCATGAAAGGAGACCCTGCTGCCTCTACACTCTAGGATTTAGCTACTACCTCCTTGAAAAAATGATGCTTAATCCAAAAATTCAGAAATCTAAATGATTTCTTAATGATTTCCCCCTCCGCTTTGCATATTACTTGGAGAGGTGCATGGTTTGATCCATCTCTAGTCAAGTGATGCACTTCACTTAGATTACATTCCTGCCAAAACACCTCATTGTCAAATAATCTGTCAAGTCTCTTGAAGATATTGTCTTCCCTTGTTCTTTCATTCCACCATGTATAAATGCTACCATAAAAAGGAAATTCTCTCAAAGCACAATTACTAGCACATTGTGCAAAATCAGAAGTTTCCACTTGTGTTACTAGCAGTCCTCTACGCTTTTTAAAGTCATTCAAAATAATATTGAAATCTCCTCCAACTATCCAGGGAATATGGAGTCCCTCAACCATCCATTCTAAATTTTACCATAATTCCAGCCTCTCAATAGCACTACATCTAGCATACACAACAATAATCATAATTTCTTTACTATTTAACTGATGTGTGAATTTCAGTGTCAGTTATTGAATTGAGTCTGAGATTACTTGTCCCTCCCATTCATTAGTATAGAACAACCATATTTTTCCAGAGCAATTTGTGATCGCATTCTCCATCCTAATCTTTCTCCTATATGCTTCTATGTGTTGTGGCCCAATAAATGGTTCAAAAAGGCTATGTATGAATAGTGATGTCTTCTACTTAAATCAATTACTCTCCCAAAGGTATTTTGGGTTTGTATTGATCTAATATTCCAAAATAATGCGTTGTACACCATAATTTACCACTTACTGGCTTAATTGAACTACTCCTTATTTGAATTTGACTGCTCTTTGTGCCCATATTTCTGCCTCTCTTTTTAACCTTTTTAGTGCACTGGCCTTCCTAGGTGAAAGATCTGTAGTTCTGGAAATAAATGAAACATTCTCCTGAATATCTTCCTCTGACATGTCTGCCACATCCCCTGCCTTATTTTCAACCCTTTGCTTGTTGTTGTTGTTATTGTCATTTGGTAACTGTGCTTCCCCACGATTCTTGTTATTTCCTCCGATGTGAGCATTTTCAGAGGAGACCCTCTTATCTCCCTTCTTTTGAATATCCTCACTAGTGCAATCAATTACCCCCTGCTTTCTAGCAGTTGATTGATTGTCCCCATTTGATAGCAATCCTTGCCACCAATAGATTTATCATACGTGTTGGACTGAAGATAGTTCCTACTCTCTCCCTGAATATCCTCACTTTGTTTCACCTTTCGACCATGATGTGGCAGTGTACAACTATTTTCAGCCTGATTGTTGTCTTCAACATATTCCTTATTGCTTTTGTCCCCTGTGTCAGGACCAAAAATTTCTTCCCCCCATTGCTTTGTACTCTTATTTTGTTGATTTTTTACTATGTCTCCGTCCCCTTCTACAGTCTCCTTTTATATGTTATTATTGTCCTTCTCACCACTAAATCCACCCTCTTGCTGAGCCTGAGGTTCTTTATCTGTCTTTGCACCCCTATTGAGTGCCTAAAACTTGTTACCTATAGTCACTCCCTTTTTTTTGCCTTTGATCCCATCTTTGAACTAGTCCTCCTCTATATGGCCCTTTACCCCTTGTGCCCAGATGTTTCTATTTGGATTCTTGAAAGTCCTCCCCCTTTTCACCTGTCTTTTCGCCCTCCTTATTGTCTTCCTTATTTCCTTCATTCTTCTTGCTAGTGTCCACCTTGCTGTCCTCCTTCTTGTGATCATCATATAATTCTGGGTGAAGAACAAAACATTCCTTCTCCCCGTGAACCTGCAGTTTATATTTCTTACAATATTTAGGAAGATAATCATACTTGATTTGAATCCATTTGACTTCAACCTCCCCAATTTTCTTCTTGATTCCCATGCTAACCCTCTTCGGTAGCTCTCTCATCAGGTCAACTTTGACTTTAACCCTAGCACAACTAGGCCTAGTCTTATTGGTGGTAGCCATACCAACTTGCAAGGGTTTGCCTATCGCTGCGGCTATTGAGAAAATTGCCTCCTTACTAAAGAAATTTGAAGGTAGAAAGGATAATGATATCCATGCCACTATAATTGTTGTCTCTACCTTCGGATCAAATAATAGGTCCCACTTTAGGGTTCTTATGGGACAGTTCTAATTTTGATGTTCTATGTAGAAAATTAGTTTAGACAACAGATGGACGTAATCCTCCATTCTTGATGCACAGATCAAGATATGTCTATTGCTTAGAAATCTAATATTTACCTCCTTTTTCAAGTTGCACTGTTGTGGTATTAATCTCCTCAACATTTGTAGGCCATCCATAGGAGAATTTTCCAAACACTACATATTCCAACTGTTCATTGGCAATTGTTAGAACCCGAAAATTCAAATAATTGAAATGCTTGTGAAATGTGGATGAATATTGGAAATTTCAAGCAATCAGGACTTAAGTATTTATTTTAGTTTAGACCAAGTGATTTTTTTTTTAAAAAAACAACCATTCTC
>JAOTQJ010000099.1:8078227-8092346 GCA_025642045.1 Solanum sejunctum | reverse complement strand
AAATTATGCCATGTTCGTCATAACTTTTCCAATTGAACGATTTACTTCGATTGAATTAATTACGGGGTCTAACACCTTTTCACTAAAGCACTAAGTAGAGAACAATTTGAAAAAATCAGGTTAGTCTTGGAGATGATTAAGATTGCATTAACTCCCCTCAATGATTGGCTAGAACATTTGATGTTTGAAAAAGAAGGAGAAAAAAGGAGAAAAACAAATGTAGAATGAGTTCTCGTTTCAAGTCTTGCATATAGTGTTTACTCAAATTCAGAAACATGGATTAAGTGTACATTGTTGTGTATTCTAGTGTGCAGGTTACTAGCTCCGGTACAAAGGCAAAGGGAAAGCTAAAATTAAATCAGGTAATAATTGTTTTGTATTCAATATAGCGATTGATAGATGAATCAGCCCATGTCATCATTATCACTTTGCTGCCAAAAGTCAACCGTTCCTTTACCCTGACAAATGATGGATGCCATCAGATCACTCACTGTGCCTCTTGATATTCAAAATCAGTCCCCTTTTCTATTAAACCCTTCATTACTCAACTCTTCCACTTCTCTCATCTCTCTATAAAGTGAACCATCTCAACCTTCCATCCAAGAAAACCCTATCTTTTAATAATGTCTTCACCAACCTCCCAAAATTACCAGCCTCAGGAACCAGAACATGATAACACCCTCGTTATCGTGGTCCATGCAACTGCCAATTTACCACCACCTATGCCAATCCAAATTGCTGACTTCGTGAATTGGTGATCATTCTAAAATCCATTCTTTCAAACTTCCACGACCTCATCTCCTTCCTGTGATTTTCCATTCTTTTCAGAAGAGTCAAACTTAGCTCCTACTCAATCCACTCCTTCTGGTGCTCCATCATTTGAGAGTCTGACCTGAAATGTTTAATCCTATAGGCCAGGACACTATTATCTATGGAAACTTACCAGAGAACCCATTGAAGTCACTGATGACTTTCCTTCTATTGAAAGGGCTCCTATCTCTGCTTCTACTAGGATTCCCCAAACTCACAGTCAAAAAAGACAAGATAAAGTTACTCTTCAAGAGGACCTTCATCAGATTAAGAAACAGTGGAGTGCTCCTGGTTTCTCCTCTTCCCAAGGTGACCTCTGGCAAGTTCGAAAAAATGTGCACAAGCATATGATTCGCAAGCCCCCTTGCTTTTGCCCTACTCCCTCGCCCAAGAAATCATCTCCCACAGCCAAGAACCCACCAAAATCAAGGGCACCTTCTAGCAGGGAGAAATATGTACCTATACTTGTTCCTTTCGATGACTCTAAGATAGAGAGTGATAGTGAGCAACCTCCTATCAACCAAAATGACCCATATTTCCTATCTCTCATTGAATTCCAAAAGTGCTCCCTCATTCGGGGCCGAGTTGTTATAGGGCATGGGGGGCCTGAAATGGATGTTCTCCTATCTAAATTGGCTTTTCAAGGTTAGCCCAACCTGTTTCTCTTGGGCAATACTCAAAGAATATTCACAATGTCCATGATGTAAGAGTTCTATGGGAGGCGTATGGTATAAGATTCTGTCTTCTACACAACTGTCAGGGGTAAATTGATAGCTCTTAGGATTACTGATATAGGGAGTATTCTAGCGATTCCTGCTGAGGGGCGGGCTCACTATGTCCGCCAAGAATGGCCATCAGTTGACAATTTACCCTCTGCCTTGGAAATTACTAGAAAATTCTCAGGTAACCCAACCCTAGCTCAGCACAAGCATGTTCAGCTAAGGACATGTCATCTCTTCACCGCTTGTACTTCGATGTGATTCATAAAATTCTCATTCCCATAAAGAAAGAAGATCTGAGGCAAATTTTATTGATTTAACACTGATGAAACTGCTTAATTCTAAGGTTCCCATCAGTCTACACAACCTTATACTTCAACATATGCACCGTGTCCTAGTCCAAGATAAAAATGGCATGCTCTTCCTTATGGCTTCTGGCTGTCCCCAATCCTTGAGGCTTTCTCTGTACCTGTCCAAGTCTGGACTGTGCAGACAATGAAAGATGTTCTTGGACAAGTGAACCATGCTGCCTTACCTGTTTCTATGCAGCGTGCTGGCACTCCTATGCATAGGTTTCAACTTGCCTTAGATGCCAAGACAGTGGAATTAGTAACTGCCTATCAGGACTTTTCCCAGGAGAGAAGTGCCTTACTTTCCAGGATATCAGCCTTAAAGATAAGCTGAACAAGAAAGGGCTGAACATGCTGAAATTACCTACAAGATGACTCTGTTGATTCCCTCCACTGCTTCTTCCACCTGACCCATTTCTCTGGCCTATCTCTTTTTGAAAGCCTGCTCATTACATCAATCGCTATGTTAGGATGCTAAATAGTTATTTTTCGTTTATTTTTTGTTCTTGAACTACTCTCGTATGATGAACGTACATGTAATTTTACTATCTTAAATACATACAAGTTGTTCTTGGTTCACTCTATCTTTTGGTGCTTACTCTATGAATTTTGATTATGCATACACATTTTTGGTAAAATTATTTCAGAGTTAGTTTTTCAATGATGCCAAAAGGGGGAAGTCACATCTAAGTTGTGCAATGTTTATAACTCTTGTCTAACCTGTTTCATTCTTAAAGTTCTCTCTTAGTAGTTGCAGGCGAGATGGATAGATGTTGATACTCAGAAGGTTTGTCATCATCAAAAAGGGAGAATATGTTGAGTCAAGAGGAGTTTTGATGATGACCATTTGATCATGAAATATGCTGATTGATTTGGTTCTTCATTACACTAGTTCTGAGGCGCAAACACAAGATGCCACAAGGTGTGAAATGGATAGATTACTTAGAGATAAGGACGCATCATCAAAGTAAGAAGTCAGTTAAAAATTATAGCTTATGGAAGAAGTTGGTATGAAGAAAGAATTTCAAGCAAATAAGAATTCTAATGAAGCTTGAGGCATGCATCAAGGAGTTTACTGGAAGAAGACTTCCTGAGCAACAAGATTAAAAGAGTAAAAGTATTTAGAGTCAATGACCGAGACAAAAAGCGAGAAAAAGAGTCAGTCTAGTTCTATGGTCTTGAGTCTATTGAGTAAATTGTTTCATCATTTATTTTGAGTCTAAGAAATTATTTTTGTTGCTTTGTTGAGTCATGTTGTTCTATTTAGCTCAGCGATCTATAAACTGAGATTAGGTAGTGTCTTCAAGTTGGGGGAAACTTGAAGACTTGGGGAACATAAGCCATAGGAGGTTTATATGTAGTTGATGCTCTTTCAAAGTTTGTTGTGTCATAGATTACTAGGATCTTGTAATATTTTGTTGAGGCTTAGTTGATTTAGTGAAGTTGGGGAAAATTCTTGTAGGGGTACAGGTCGTGATTTTTCACCTTTTTTGAGCCGGGTGTTTCCATGTAAAAATTATTGTGTCCTCTTCTATTTTACTTTTGGGAAACACGTCTGCAAACTTGGTTCTTCAATTAGGCAAATCTATAGGTTGCGTAAATCTAACAAGAACCTATCTGTCACAACAAACATAGAGCTGAAATACTTGTTCTACTTAAAGGATTACAGATGCCTCTAAGCAAGAGTTAAGTACCACAAGAAATTAACACTGATTGCTAGGTTTTAATAACTATGCTCTCAGATAACCATCTGCATTACAGTAATATTATTCTTGATTACAGGGTTGAAATTCAGTAGCTGGGGAGTCCTCCCCTTCTCCGTAGATACTGGGATACAAATAGGGTGGCAGATCAACTAGCTAGGGAAGGTGCCAGTATGAAGATAGCAAAAAGTACTACTTTTCACCAAGTTCTACCTTTGTTTGTACATCAAACACTAAAAGCAGACAAAGATGAAACTCTTTTTGTTGGATTACAGAAAAAAAAACTCTACTACTTATATTTTGAGTCCTCGCCAAATGGCAGACACTTCCCCAAACCCAATTAATAGTGTAGGCAATCTGTCAATCCCTTGTACTAAAGCATATTAGTAAGCTAATATAATATTTCCTTTCGTTACCAAAAAAAAGAAATATATAATATCAAGAGTTTATTTAAGTTATATTTAAGGATTATAAGTTGTAAAATTAAATTAAATAAAATGATTAATACCTCTAATCACATCAGATAAATAAAGATATTATTTTGATGAAGCAAGTTGAGTCAAGTGACAATTTTTGAAGAGTTGAACAGGATGAAACTTCATTAAGACTTATTGAAGTTATATTTAAGTTTGGTATAAATAGTTAATCAAAAATAATTAGGGATATACACTTATTTATTGAAATTATATTTGAATTCCATAAGTAGACATGTAGTATTGAATGAATCAAATCGAACATTAAAATGGAACAAATAAATTGAATGGTTATGTGGCATAGATAACCAAACAAGTATCCTCTGTGCATAGGTGGAGCCGGCGGAGTCACCATACTTTGAAGGGGATCATCCAAATCCCCTTTGGCAAAAAATTATACTATTTATACATAGTAAAAATAATTTTTTATGTATATAATAGATATCGAACCCAGTTCGACAAGTTCGTGTGTTTATTTCTTTAAGTTTTGAATCCCCTTAATTAAAATCTTGGCTTTGCCATAGCCTCTGTGTGTATTACACACACTTCAAATTCTTTTTAAGATTAAATTTTATATTTTTTCATTAAAATCCCATTTTTCTCTTTATTAATTTCTAAACCATTTTCCTCTTGGCTAATTTTTTAGTATTTCTTTTCAGTACATTGGAAAAATTTCTCTATCAAGCAAAGTCTCTGTATTAGCAAAATTAGATGTTTTAAAAGAGCAAAAACATTGATGGCAGATCGGAAGCTCTAAGCAACCCCATTTGATTCATAAATTGTGCTAGTGATTGTGACTAATGGTGTTATAATAAAATTTTTGATGATTATTTAGTGTATTGGGATGGCTCGGTGTTGGTTCTCTGGTGATATTTGAACAAAAAAGATGGAGGTGGTGTTTTCTGATTCTAGCATAAGGGTTTAATGACGATGTATGATGGTTCTAAAGAGAGAAAATAAAGAAGAACCAGAGAGCTATGGTTTTCAATTTGAAGTGAAGGTGTGTTGGCTTCACATGACGTGATCATCACCAATCTTCACGATCGATTTTGAAAAGAAGAAAGTCCTAAATTCAACAAAAGAATGAGTAAAGATTGGAGTCAAAGGGAAGTAAAAATGATGAGAATATGTGTTGAAATGCTAGGACTTTTACTTCGATTAACAAGTGATGATAGGAGAAGAAGTCGAAAAATACGCAGGAGAAGACGACAGTAAGATTTTCTTAAAGAAATGATTGGAAAGGTGTAGTGAAATTATTTTCTTTTAGATAATGTATGATTGCTTCAAGATTGCACTTTGATGATTAGTTGTAGAAGAATAAAAATAATTTTAACGAGAAGAAAAGAATTAGAAGATGAAAGAGTCTAATTGATTAGACTTAATTAATTAAGTAATGTCCAATAAAAAAGATGACACTTGTATGTATTAATTACTTTTAAAATTATTTATGAGAGTGGTGCACACTCTCTATGTGACACTAGCATTATGGATATATTTATTCCATTTAAAATAGTTAGGAGGTAATATGAACTTAGTTAAATTAAGGTGTGTCACTGTGATTTTGGTTTAAGGCCGGGTTACGTATGGATTATCTCTTTCTTTTTTCTAAAAAAATGTATTCAAAATTAACTTCATTAATAAAATAATACTAGACACTTTTTATACAAAGCTATGTAGGGTTGAACAGGCAACCTGGCCTGTGGAATTTCAGCACCAAACCAACCTAGTTACGCACAAATTTGATTCAGCAGGTGCCGCTCATAGAATATATTTTATTAATTGTATGAACTTATTTAGTAAATTTTTTCAAGGAAACTTTGTCATGTGACACCTCTCAAATCTTCTTCAATGCACCCCCACACACTAAGGGTTACTTTACTAGTAGTCCAATAATAACTCGTGAACTCATGAGAAGAGTGTTTTAGAGAATGCGCATATATTCGCAATTACTCCATGAGACTTGCACAGGACACACGTGCAACGCACTAACCCAGAAGTAGTCATACTATATTAAAAGCGGGAATGCCCCAAGCAAAAAGTTAAAAAGGATAAGTTATTAAAAATTAGTGCTTCTTCAATATTTTCTTTTTACTATTTTACAATCGTTTAAGTTTACTAAGTCAATTAAATCAGTTCCTATTTTGTAGGAATTTTATCTAGACAGGAGCCTCAGTAATTTGTTAGAGTCTAATTAGGAGTTGAAGTTAGTGATTCAGCTTATATAACTGTGTATCTGCTGTAAACGAGATCCATCAGAAAAATAACATTCTTCTCTATTCCATTTCCTGTTATACTGGAAAATTCATGTCTCTCTGCTTATTTTTTGTTTTATGATATCAGATCCAGATTGTTGATTTGATTGTTCATTCAATCTTCTTATCTATCAAGTTTTCTTAGTCTTGTTATAGGAGATTGAAATTGCAAAGAAAAAATTTGTGTAGTATGGAGTTAGTAAATGGGGGAAACAGTTTAAATGGCTAATTTGGAGTCGAGAAGCTTGTAGGGACAAACTACAATTATTGGAAAATGTGTGTGGTTACCTTTAAAGTCAAGACTTGTGGAATTTTATTACTGGCGCTGAAGCAGAAATTCCAGCAAAGACTCCAGAAAATTCAGAACCACGGAGAAAATGGAAGATCAAATGTGGCAAAGCGCTTTTTGCTTTGAGATCTTCAATCGAAAAAGAGCTCATCGATCATGTACGTGATGTTAGCTCACCAAAAGAAGTTTGGAAGATACTTGAGAGATTATTTATTAAAAAGAACATTGCTAGACTGCAGCTGTTGGAAAATAAATTGGCAATACTGACACAAGGAGGCATGTCTATTTCTGAATACTTCTTACGAGTTAAAGCTATTTGTGCTAAGATTTTAAAATTAGATCCTGATGAGAAGATCAGATAAGAAAGATTGCGACGATTTCTTATTCGAGGATTGTAGAAGGAGTATAATCTGTTTGTCACCTCCATTCAGGGCTGGACAAAGCAACCTTCAATTGAAAAATTTGAAAATTTGCTTTCCCACCAAGAGGCATAGGCAAAACAAATGGCAAAAAGTTTAAAATCAGATGCAGCTCTTTTTTCAAAGGACAAGAATAAAAAGAAAAACACATCATCTAGAAGCAGGAATATGAAAAACAATCAAATGGTGAAAAAGCTACTTATGGCAACATTGATAATAGGAAGTGCATCAGATGTGGTAAAATTGGACACATCAAGAAATACTGCAGAGTGAAGCTCTCCAAAGCAAATATTGCAAGCAAAAATGACGGAAATGAGAAACTCAAATGGGAGTAGTGCTTCACCGTTGAGGTTACTGAATAGAGGAACAATGAGGTCACATCCCTTCAAGCTCTCACAATAATAACAGTTGCAACCAAAATAGATCCTTGATTCGGGTTGTTCACATCAAGTAACTGGAAATAATTCTCTTCTTTCGGAGTTGCATCAACATAAAAGAGAATGAGTTGTTGTTACAGTGCAGAACTCGACATATCCATTAGCTAATAAAGGAGTTTTGAAGGCGATGGAGATACAGGGGTTGTCGAATTGAGCGATGTATTTCATGTTCCAGGTTTGAGGAGAACTTAGTTTCAGTTTCTCAAATCACTGATTCTGGAAAGTATATTTTGTTTAGCCCAAATGATGTGAAGAACATATTTGCTGATGTTGTTCTTACTGGTGAAAAGAAAGTTTTTTTGTTTGTCATGACAGTAGGGGAAGCCTATGTGAAAAAAAATAGTCAAACAGATAGCGCAACAATTTGGTATGCTTGACTGGGGCGCTTGGGATGCCAATTGTTGCGGCACATCTGTTCGAAGAAATTGGTGGATGGTCTGCCAACTACAAAATATTCATGAAGATTAGGGATGGTAATGGGGATGGTGCGGGGCGGGTTGAGCTCAACCCGCAATTTTTTTAAATTGCCCCGCCCCGCATTATGACTTTTTTCATTTTCAACCCGCCCCGCCCCACATAGACCCGCCCCACTAAACCTGCTTAAATTTTTAAGTTCTTTTATTTTTTAATTGACTTTAGTTTTTTTTTGCTAATTAACGTCTCGACAACTAATTAACTACTTTAAGTGGACATTTTAACAATTGTTTCTTAATCGTTACTTAAAAGTTTCGAATTGACATTTTAACAACTAACAATTTACTGGACACTTCTAGCTTAAATTTTAGAAAAAAAAAATAAAATTAAAGTTAATGTTTAATATAAAAAGTTTATATGTTTGATTTTATTAGTTACAAAAATTTAATTTCTTTTAATTCCTATTTGATTTTTTAAATCCGCAACCCACTTCGCGCCGCATTAGTTTTAAAAATACCCACTTCGATTCGCCCCACACTACCCCGCACCCGCATAGCTCTAAACGCTCCCCACCCTGTATAGCTTAAAACCCGCCCCACCCCACCCCGCCCCATTGTCATCCCTAATGAAGATGTAGTCGCTAAGGTTTTCAATTTGGAAAATCACATAGTCTTCCATTTCAAAGATCAACAACTCGTAGATCCACTATGTTCGAGTTGGTTCATACTGACTTGATGGGACCAATTAAAACAACAAGTTGTAGTGGTTTCCGGCATGTCATGGTACTTGTAGATAGTTCTCAAGATATACATGGGTGAAGTTCTTGAAAGAGAAGAGTGAAGCCTTGTCAAAATTTCTTGAACTTAAAACTGCTGTGGAGAAGGATTTTGGGGTAAAAATAAAATGCATGCGTAGTGACAATGGGGGCGAATATATGTCTGATGCATTATTTAAATACTGTGATAAGCATGGTATCTCAAGGCAAATGATGTGTCCAAATGCTCCCCAACAGAATGGCGTTTTCGAAAGGAAAAATGCTCATTTTGTATCTACAAGCCTTTCCTGGTTACATGATAAGAATCTCCCTCAAGAGCTTTGGTCTGAAGCTATTCAATGAGCATGTCATGTGATAAATCACTTGCTGCAATGGCCAGGTAAAGAAAGATCCTCTTTCAAATTCTATATCATGAAAAGCCAAATGTAAATTATTTTCGGGTATTTGGTTCAACTTGTTATGTCCACATTCCAAAATCCAATCGAACCAAACTTGATCCAAAAGCAAAAGAGTGTGTCCTTGTTGGCTATGATTCATATAGGAAAGGGTGGAGGTGTATAGATCCAGAAACCAAGAAAATTGTCACTTCCTGAGATGTTGTGTTTGATGAAACATCATCATATCATTCTGCCTAGAAAACTATCAATCAAGAAACCATTCTTGATGATTATCAAGAGAATTTTGAGCTGCTTCCAGAGAGCAACTTGCAGGCTTCAAAGAATGATAGAAGCTCAAATGCTGATGATGTTGAACAACAAATCGAAAGGATATCAACAAGGGAGAAAAGACAACCAAGTTATTTCAAAGATTATAAGGTACAATTGAACAACTGCTCAATTACTTCATGCTTCTTTACAGGGGTATTGGATGAACCAGTAAGCTTTGAAGAAGCCAAAGGTCATCTTTACTGGAATGCAGCTACGCAAGAAGAAATTGATGCTTTGAACAAAAATTAGATATGGGAGTTGGTGTCGAAGCTAGAGAACTATGAGCTTATCACATGCAAATCGGTATATCATTTGAAGAAAACTCAAATGGAGTTGTCAACAAGTACAAAGCTTGGCTTGTACACGCGGTTTTTCTCAAAGTTATGGACTGGATTATGAGGAAACATTTAGTCCGATTGCAAAAATGGTAATGGTAAGAACCACTTTTGCTAGCATCTATAAATTGGAAGTTGTGTCAGCTTGACATAAGGAATGCTTTTCTTTATAGAGAACTGGATAGTGAAGTGTTTATGGAGCAGCCAAAAGGATATGTCTATATGCAGCATCCTCATCATGTTTGCCGATTAAAGAAAGCATTGTGTAGTCTTAAACAAGCACCATGTGCTTGGCATGGTAATGTTGTCCAATACTTTATCTTTTGTGTCTTCGTAGTTTCCGATGCAGATTCTAGTCTATTTATTAAATAAGAATCAAATGTGCAACTGATGGTCTTGCTATATGTGGATGACATGATCATTATTGGAAATAATGAAGCTGCGATTTCTATGTTAAAAAATGATCTTTCAGTTCAATTTGAGATGAAACTTTTGGGGAAATGAGTTGTTTTCTTGGTCACAAAATTGAAGAATCAGATCAAGGATATTGTCTCTGAAAAGATATATGCAAGGAAACTGTTGCAGCGTTTGGTATGGGGGAGTCGAAAGGAAAAGCAACTCCAATGGAATCACATCTCAAGCTGATGAAAGCTGAAGGAAAACCATTAAAAGATGCAAAAATATTTCAGCAACTTCTTTATAGCTTAATTTATTTAACTATCACAAGACCGGAGATCGCTTACTCTATTGGAATTGTTTCTCAGTTCATGCAGTGTCCAAGAAGTTCACATCTAGATGCAGCAAGGTGAATTCTTTGTTATGTGAATGGCTCACTAGATTATGGTCTTATGTACAGAAGACATGAGAAATTCGTGTTAAGTGGATTTACTGACGTGGATTGGGCTGGAGATATGAGTGACAGACATTCAACTTCGGGATATTGCTTCAATGTTGGTTCAACTATGGTTTCTTGGTGCAGTTAGAAACAACCAGTGGTAACATTATCTAGCACTGAAGCTGAGTACATAGCCGTGACTATGGTTGCGCAAGAATGTATGTGGTCGAAGAGATTAATAGGAGACATGCTAAGCAAAGTTGATTATGATGTTAAAATTAAATGTGAAATAAAAGCTGTCGAGCTTGCATCAAATCTAATTTTTCATGGTTGGACGAAGCACATAGAGGTTCGTCATCACTACATTCGAGAGAGTATTGCAGCAAGAAGTTATTTTGAAAGGAATTTCTATAAATGATCAAGTTGCAGACATATTCACAAAGGCCTTGATAAAGCCTAAATTTAAATATTTCAGAGCTGCTCTTGGAATTATTGATAGAAAGAATGTACTAAGGGGAGTGTTAAAAATTAGTGCATCTTCAGTGTTTTCTTTTTACTATTTTACCAGTGTTTAAGTTTACTGAGTTAAATAAATCAGTTCCTATTTTGTAGAAGTTTATCTACACAGGAGTCTTAGTAAGTTGTTAGAGTCTAATTAGGAGTTGAAGTTATTGATTCAGTTTATATATCTGTATATCGTCTGTAAACAAAATCCATCGGAAAAATAACATTCATCCATGTTCTATTTCCTGTTATACTGCAAAAGTCATGTCTTTCTTTGCTTATTTTTTGTTTCATAAGCGTGTTGCAAGGATATAATTTTGTTGTGTTATGCTTCAACAAACTTGAGATGGCAAAATAGTTTTTTCTAGCTAAGTGTTCATCTTGCAAACATTTTACACTGTGTATATAATCTGTTACAGATTAGGCTTGTCGCAGCTCTATTAGTCCATTTGATGTTTGAGTCCTATATCGCTGCATATACTTAGAATGGAAAACTTGGTATTTGATTTATTTCAAGGATTTTACATCAAAATAGATAAAAAATCACAAGCAATCACTAGTTGAACACTCAAAAGGGTAGATAGCAAAATATATATTCAAGCAGCCAATTACAGGGGCCACTATTTGGCTCACTTAGTTCAAAACGATACGTTCTTAAACTTGGCAAATTAAAAACTGTCCTAGATTGCCAAGAGAGAAAAGATAGTCTGATTCCTTAATTCAAAAGACAGATTCTTCACTTAATTCTTTCGACAGAGAAACTAATCACCCGTACCTTCCTTCGTAGGAAAATCAACTTCACTATCCACAACAGTCACTGTGCTTTGGGAACTGCTTTCATTTGATGTATCCTCCTGCATATATTTTGTCATTGTTGGTGGAAACACAAAGTAAACCATGGTGATGATCTATCAGAAAATTAGGAGGTAGGTGATAGGGCATGATGTTGCATCCTGAAGTTGAATCAACCATTGGACGCTTCAATACCAAAGGCTCCCATTTCAGTGACCCATAACCATCAAACTGATGATATCTACGCAAGAACAAAGCTAGGGGCTCAACGTAGTCATCAAAACCAAGCTTGTCCATGGCCCAAAACAAGTCTTAAGTGGTGATGGTCTTGCGTTGCTCTTGCTGGCAACGATCATTAGCTTCACCAGTTACAAAGGTTATGAACTTAGTTATACATTCTTGGATGGCCACTTTGGACTCATCGAATATCTTGGCTTGGGGAGGAAGAATCTAGCGCATGATTCTGACCACGTTTTCTGTTGGCATAAAATGGTCTTGCTCCCAAATGCATATGGTGCACTCTGAATCTTTCGTAGTGACAACAACTGCCTGGTTGAGAACTTGAGATGAGCAGGCAGTTGCCTGCTCATGCAACTAACTTAATTTCACAGAGTGATATGAAAAAGAAGTATAGTATATATCATCAAAATATTCATCTAGTTTCGTTACGACTAACTAGCATTTATTGTCCAATTAAACATTAATAAATTTTAATTATTATTAAGAGATAAATGTCAAAAATACACCTGAACTATCATCTTTTTTTGAGTTTTATACCTAAACTATCACTTATTAGTTTGAGAAACACACCTCTATGGCGTCCAGGGGCAGATCGAAGTGTATTGAAGGGGTGTCATGTGACATAGCTTTGTCAGAAATTTTTAGTATATGTGAATATATATATATATATATATATTTAAAAAAAGTAAACCCTAAATAAAATAAAAGGGACATTCTATGTGTGAAAATGCTCGTTGCTCACATGGTAAAGGTTCTTGACACTACATTGGATGTCCTGCGGTCAAACCTCCTTGAGGTTTTTGTCATGCCTCAAGAGGGTACCCTGGACGTAACTGGCACTTAGAGACTATTGCTAGTCCCCGAGCGAACCACTTGGCCTCATCACATTCATCCAATAAACAATCTTACAATTCAGCGGAAGATAAAGAAGAATAAATGGGCACATCTCATCTAGTTTCAAAATAATTTTATAAATAAATGGCTAGTAGAAAGAAACTAGCTTAACAAGTTTTAACATCAACATCCGACTCTAGTCTATGAAACTTCTATCACTTTCAAGTGGTGCCAATGACAGATCCATGGCTACGTTAATCAAAATAGAGCCAATCAAATCTAACTCTAAAGTAAGATGACTAAATATAATGAATCCTCTGAAGTAAGGGAGGCTCACCAATCAGCTGAACATCTCAAATCCTCAATGATGCACCTATTGACGATCTCCAAATCTTGCATCTACATAATGAAATGATGCAGTTCCAGAGAGAGACGTCAGTACGTGGAATGTACTGATATGTAAAATAATTTAGTGCAACCAAACAGGTAGAATAATATAGAAACAATGTCAACTCAATATAGAAATCAATCAACATGTCAAATGTCTATCTAAAGAAAGAATAAAGAGTAGACAAGTGACCCATCTACCAATCAATTCATTAATCATATTAGACTCATTTCCGAAGGACTCATCTCAAAAGGACTTATGTCATCACATCACGTCATATCTCATCACAACATATCTCATCTTATCACATCTCTCAGAGTACTCAAGATATGAACTTTGTGGGAGTTTCTCTTATTTGACAATAATCACTTATGAGCCAGTGATAGTAAAACAAGCCCCCGTTATTGCCACAGCCATCCCATACTTGCCAGGTAGGGTATGAATCAAATCCACTAGGGACCCCATCTATTAGTTCAAGTTAAGTCCTCTATTATTTTAGGGACTCTATCCCGAGGGAACCACAATGAGACGTAATGGTTCTTATCCTCACCTACACTTGGCTATGTAGTTTGACGAGTGAGAGTTGGGTTAACTCTTACTCTTTCGGTGCTCGATACTCCTTCCATGACTCAATGCTCATAAATCAATCCATCTAATCAATACATTTCAATTGACTCATCTCAATTCAGCCTTATAAAGGCTCTCATCATTCAATCAAACTATCTCAAATCAACCTCTTGGAGGCTAATCTTTCAATCAGTCTCAGAGAGACTCTAATCATCTCATCAATCAACATCTCAAGGATTTGAACAATCATTAGGGAACAATCGAATAGACAAATTA
>JAOTQJ010000099.1:7994202-8004380 GCA_025642045.1 Solanum sejunctum | reverse complement strand
GTTCTATGTATAGAGATATGAATCAGATGAGATCCCTAGTTAATTTTCTGCCTTGGAAGCTTATATGGAAGGTTAAAACACCATACAAAGTGGCATTTTATACTTGGCTGGTGGTGAAAGAGGCTATACTTACACAAGATGATCTTATGAAGAGGGAAACACAGATGTGCCCAAGATACACTTTTTGTGAGCAGATTGTAGAGACAATTAACCATTTGTTCTTACATTGTAAAGTGGTTGGCCAGATATGGAATTCGTTTACTAGTTCAAGAAATATAAATTGGATTGTTCCAGAGAGAACAGGACATGCTCTAGAGAGCTGGAATATAGACGGCACTGTCAACACAGACGAGTAGATGGAGAATTGTCCTAGTAGTTACTTGGTGGACCATCTAGCAAGAAAGAAGTTCGAGGAGTTTTGAAAACAAGAGCAGCCCTTTGCACAAGATTAAATGAATTGCATTATTACTTTTTGCTATTAGTGTAGTTCAGAGCATATATAGATGACCTTGTGGCTATTGTAAACATTTTAGGACCCTTATAAGGATGGAGGAGGAATCTAGGCTAGTTTTTCTAATCTTTTCTCTATCTTTTGTTTATGCCAGACACACACGTGTGTAGGTAGGATATGATGTAAATTTTTAGATACCAACTCTGAGCTGATGATTGATATACATATTTTAACTTTATCAAAGGAACAATTAGATAAATTATAAAGATTGAAAATCATATTGGCCTAATGAGATAATGTTATTAATATAACCATGTTAAACATTTGTGACTTCTACAAAATAAAAAGAAGTGTCATGTAACTTGGAGAAGAGGATAAATAAAGAAGCTACACACACGTCAAAGTCCAGACTAACTTTTTCTGCCAGCAAACGGAGGGCAACTTCAGTTGATTCACCAATCTTTTCATAAATCCTCTTATCTGGGTTGTATTGTATAACAGACTCATTGCAAAGAGCTGAGCACATTGCTATATGAAGAAAACAAGGATACTGAGCAGGAATCTCTAGCTGCACAAAACACCAAAATAAATAAACTACTAAATTAATATGCTATGGAGAACAGAAGCAAGAAGCAAACAAATAAGTTTGTCCAATAATGCTTATTAAAGTATTAACATACACAGTGCCCTAAATGGAAAAGGATTATAATGTACTTTGTATTAATAGGGAAAAGGATATAATGTACTTTGTATTGATAGAGCTAAGTGTAATAATGTAGTCAACACATCTTAATAGTATTCCTCATGTTTTTACTTTTCACATGGTATAAGATTGACCATAAGAAGCCTCAGGAATAGGAAAGTCAATCACTGTGCCTTCTTTCCCACGACTTTTTTATCTTCCCTGTGCCATTCCTTCTCTGCCAGTAGTCAAGGTCCAGCAATATCTGGTGACCAAACCCCAGAAAACTGCTTCAGCAGAACCCCCAATGATGCAACCCACGTGCTTGACAAAGTTCTGATGCCATTGGTGTGTCCAAATGTGCTTCAGCATGCAAGGCAGTTTATTGCCACTTTTCAGCGCAATTCTTTATTTGGTTGGGATTGTACCATGATTTCGAGTCAAGTATACCATTTTCACCAAGTTCCGACCACTTTTCTTTTTCCTGCAAATTTTCTGACCTGTTTGTGCAGTGTTCCCGCCTTTCAATAACTTTTTTAGTGAAGTATGTAATTGTCTGCATGGTACAACCAAGAAGGCTCATGTTGCTTACACTGACACCGGATGTAATTAGGGGTTTCGTTAAGAGAAAATTACAGCCGAATACCTTTGGGCCATCTAGCTTATAAAGTTTGCAGATGGTGTATAAATAGTGCATACTTTATACTAATATACTTACAATATGCATACATATGCATATAATATACATATACATATATTAAACATACCAATACATTGAAATGCATACATATACAGACCATATACAAATGAGTGTATATGCAGTGCAAACTTCAGCTATGTTTGGTAAACTAGATGGACAAATGGTTTATATTGGTAACTATCCCTTTCCTTTATCTGAAGAAGAATAAAATCAATTCCTTCTGTATTAAGCAATTAAGCAGACATCTCCGCAAGTAGCCATAGTCGCTCAGTCTCAGACTTTTGTTCCTGGTAATTCTTTTGCTTGTGTTTAACAAACTTATACCCCTGGACTCTCTATCGTGGAATTCCAACGCTTTTGATCATATTTATGGTAATAAATTCTTTTGCTTATGTTTCACAGTCTCCACAAGAATGTTTTCCTCCACAACAGTATTGAGGATGAAGTTTATACAGCGCAACCACCTAATTTTGTTACTCATATCTTGGTAACAAAAACTATAGGGGGCTGTATTGGCGAGATCAAACGGTGAAGAGGGAGTCTAACAGCTTCTTATGTCTAAAGCACCAGTCACTCTATGACCAAAAACAGTCTCATAATACTTTACGAGTTCAGCATGAACTCATGTAAAACTGATCACTCTATGTTTTATCCACGTTCTGCTCCAGATCTATCCATTTATATGGTGGTTATTGTCGACAATATCATTATCTCCAGCAATAATCAGAATAGTATCAACAAATGAAACATCTCTTTCAACACTTCCAGACTAATGACCTCGATAGATTGAAGTAGTCTTCAAGTATTGAGGTTGCTCAGTCCAGATCAGGCATTGTTATCTCGGAACAAATGTATTCCCTAGACATTCTACTGAAAGGAAATGTACACGCTCTCATTATGAAGCCACCCACTTCCAAGCTTTTGCATGTGCAAAGTTGTGCAAATCATCCAGCCTTCATACATAGGAAAAATGTATTTCATTTCGCAGAATTACACAGTGTTGTCAAAGGTGCGCTTAAGCCCTAAAGCGAGGCTCAAAACATGTCAAGTCCTTCGCCTCGCGTAATGTTAGCTTCTATGTCGTCATCAAGATTCTAAGGCATGCTTTTCCTTGCCAATGAACCTCTTCTTAAGAGACGACACTAAACAATTGATATTTCACTTGTTGTAATTATTTTTTAATTTCTTTGTTCATATATTTGTCATTCATGCTTACAAATTATTAGTCTTAGAGTAAACATATATATTTGGACTCTTTCCTTACCTTTCTGCCTTTTTCCATTAAAGCCCATGATTTACTTGCGCTTCGCATTTAAAAACCCCAACGGACCTTACAGGTTTTTTGCACTTTTTGCTTTTTACAACACTGATCCTTAGACCAATAAGGTTAGGTCATTGAATGCCATTAGGAACAACCTGTCTTCACCCATTTCTACAACGATACAAAAACGGCACTTGTAAGAGTCTATTATTGGTCAACTGGCTTTTTGGGATTGATTTAGGTCTAAGGTTCCTTTTCATAATATGGTATCGCAGTCAAATTCATCCCCGATTGGACTACCCTGTATTCACCTATTCCACGCTCCAGATGTCTAGCCCTAGTAACTCAATTTTCTTTACAGGACTCATTTCTTAAGAGGAGCTGAATTGATTGGAAAAATATTTAGCAGGGACAAATGACAATATTGAGGGGACTTCTAAAATTCTCAATGCAAAAAGGAAAATTCACAACTTTTGCGAGTCGAAAGCCGCCTCCACCAGGACACCAGCACAAGGCTACACATTGTTTAAGAGACCATCCGCTTTCTCTTGCATGTTGCATATTCAAATGACATCAGAAGAAAAATTTGTAAAAAAAGATTTCTGATTTTATTTCTGTATTTTTTTGGCGGGAAAAGCCTTCACTTATGATGATAATAAATTCTCATTGAGAGAGATATAAGGAAATATTTATCAGGTCTTAAAATGTCAAAGAGATAGATTCCGATCATTGCCCTGCTAACACAAGAGCAGTATTGCTTACAAGCAAAACAAATGTAGAACTTGTGCTTCAACAGTAAACTCTGAAATCTGTTTACAGGACAACAATACAGGGAATACCTGGGCTCCCAAGCTGTCAAATATAAAACCTTCTGGAGCATAAGTTGTTCCACTAACAACGTAATCAGAGGTCACTGGACCATTATTTAATGAATGAAGCACACAAATCTGAGCAGAAAAAAAAAACAAAAATTAATTAGCCAGTGAACAGTCCTTTTTTTATTTTGATAAAGGATGTTGTTACGTGTCTCAGGATCTGTTTGGAGTGGGTCAGAGTCTTCAGCAGATTATTAGGAGATTAGTTTTCTTTTTTTGTCATTAACCTAATAACTAGCTATAGTTTCCTATTTCCTAAGCATGTTACCAGTGTATTTTGTATTTCAGTTGTACTGCTCCTCTATTTATTAGAAGAGCTTGAAGTTCAATAGAAGTGTGCTTTTCGATTCAGTTTTACATCAGTGGTATCAGAGCCCTACTTCTTAAGGAACTGTGAGAAACTTGCGAGGTTTTTTCTGAGTGTTTATCCTTAAAAAATTCTTTGCAAAACACCATTAAGAAAATGGAGAATGCAGGCTCATTTTCAGATATGACTCCACAGATTTTCAACAGACAAAACTACCAAGCATGGGTAGTCAACATGCAAGCTTACTTGGAGGCTAACGATTTGTGGATGCTGTCAAGGAAGACTACGAAGTGCTTCCTCTGCCAGGGAACTTAACTATGGCTCAGATTGAAACTCACAAGGAAAGGAAGGCAACAAAATCCAAAATCTTGTCTTTTTTTCTACGGTTTCTATCACTATTTTCAGTAGACTAATGACGTGTAAGTCTGCCAAAGCAATTTGGGTTTTCATCACAAAGGAGTACGAGGGAGATGAAAGAATCAGAGGAATGGAAGTACTGAACTTGGTCAGAGAATTCGAAATGCAGCGAGCACAACTGTTTGGAGTGGGTCATAGCCTTTTGTCTATATGGAAAGTACTTCTTGTTAATATAGAGATGTCATTACGTGTCTCAGGATCTGTTTGGAATGGGTCATAGCCTTCAGCAGACAATTAAGAGATTAGTTTTCTTTTTTTGTCATTATCCTAATAACTACTTATAGTTGTTCCTATTTTCTAGGCATGTTAGCAGTCCATTTTGTATTTAAGTTGTACTGCTCCTCTATCTATTAGAAGAGCTTGGAGTTCAATAGAAGTGTGCTTTTCAATTCAGTTGCTCCATCTGATTCAGTTTTACAACAAAGGTCACTGGTTTTGCATATAGTTCATCAGCACGAAGGATGGTATCCCAAAATTTACATCAAAGAAACTACATCCAAAAGAGTAAATCAAAAACTATCTCTAGGTCCTATTTCATCTTATAAGGATCCTGTCTGTCTATAATGGTGACTGGATCATTTGACTACAATAACAATAAGTAATAATGCACTAATTCAGTTCATTTTAATCCTATGCCTAGGGCTGTTGATGCCCTAAAAGCACCTAGAATTTCTCTCTTCTATACAATAGGTTAATAGAATTAGTCATGTCTTTATATCCTGGTTGTCATTATCCGTCTTATATTTGTTACTTTTATCGTATTTACATACTATCATTTGCTTTTCATTTTTAGTCGTTTTCCTTTTTTCTTTTCTTTTCCCTTGTATTCCATATCTAGTATCTTCTACATATGGGGCTTGATTTTTGAGATGAGGGTTTTCCAACAACAGCCTCTCTATCTCTATGAGGTAGTAGTACTCTGCGTGCATTTTTCTCTCCCCAGACCCCACTTGTGGGATTCCACCGGGTATATTGTTGTTTCATACAGCCTACCATGTCACTGCTGGGACAATTCTCCATCTGTCATCGTCAGTGCTGCCACTACCCTTATTATTCCAGCTTACTACAGCCTAACCTGTTCTTTCAGGCATAGCTCACCCTATACCTCTGAAGCTCGTAAATACATATTCCATAACTGACCTACCACTCTACAATAAAGAAGCAGATGGTTAATTGTCTCCACATATTGTTCAGAAAAATAACATCTTGGATACATATGTATGCCCTTCTTCATGAGAATCTGCTGAGTTAGAACAGCATCTTTCACCAGCAAACAAGTAACAGTATTTCTCAAAGAAACTTACAGACTATCGAACAATACCAAATATTGCAGCTACCAAAAGTTGGAAAAAAAAAATTGTGTGCTCTTCAAATCTAGAATTCATAATTTTCTTGAGCGGATGATTTTTTAATGCATTGGCAAAACATCTGCATTTTATTCATTTCACTCCTTTGAACCTATTGCATTATAATATTTAATAATTTAGATTTTCTAACACTATAAGTTCTGTACATTTTCAACGGACATACAAAGGACATATGATCAGAAAGAATCCAAGCAGAGTGCACCCAAAATCAACATGACTTAAGTATAAATTTCAACTACTTAGTTACACTTATATGGATATTTTTCTTCAATGCATTCTATGTCACTAAATTTGCATGTATCCAAGAGATTGCAGATTTTTCGAGATAACCTCCTATGACTTCAGAATCATACCCCCTCTAACACCTTCAATTATCATCTTCACACATGAACCATTATACCTTGGATCTATGTCAAACATGTCCAAACCCTCGCAAGCAACATTTTCTCAACTTATCACCTGTGTGTGCCACTTTTGCTTACTCAATAGTGTATTATTTCTATGATCCTCAAATCTTGTATAAATGCACTTCCATCTTAACATTCGTATTCCTGAAACACTCATCTTGAATTATTTGATCTTAGAGGCCCATACCTCAATCCTATGTTATCCATAATTATTCTACAGAACTTGCAATTTAACTTTGACAGGTATCCTCCTAATCACATACATTTCAATAGACTTCTCTATTTGAAACATCTTATCTTAATTGGATGTGTTACATCTTCATCTAAGTCATACCATTCTCATGGAACTTTGAGCCAAAAATGTATGAATTGTCTGCATTTACACACCGCAACCCTTTCTAGTGTCACATCACCTCCAACTTCTTATGGTTGCTTACATTGCAGTGCATATATTCTGTTGCACTTACACTTGTGCTAACATCCTACTCTCTAGATCACTCCTTCCTAGCATTTTCAAGTGCTCACAGTAACCCCTTCCCCCAAAATAAAACATTTCTGTAGGATAGGCCATTTGGGAAGAAAGGGAATGCAGAAAAGGTTTAAAAGTACGGAAAATAGTGTATATAGTTTACAACATACCTTTGACACAGACATCATATTTGTTGTGAGAGTGCCAGTCTTGTCACTGCAGATTACAGTCGTGCAGCCCAATGTTTCTACGGACGGCAAGGATCTCACAATAGCATTTAAACGAGCCATTCGCTTTGTCCCAAGGGCCAAACACCTGCCATAATCAGATAAAAGTAAATAGGATTTCTCTACCTCGCTTTACTTTATCTCATACTTCGTTGAGGGGGAAGGAGATAGAGGAGATTGGAAAAAGAGCATAAAATAAACGTAAAAAACAAAAAACATATCTTTGAGCGACATACCTAAACAATAACAAAGCATGATAAAAGATATAGTGGTAAGTATGTAGGGAAGTCTTACACATTATGGCGGAGCATAACTCGTGTGTAATATTTTTCTTCAATTTTGACCAAAAATCGAGCATGAAAGGCATATTATTCAGTGAATATCTCTGTTTTTATTGTACTCAGGTTTTTTAGATGGAACTTGGTTTATTGACTGCCACAAGTACTACTAATGAGACAAATGTTCTTCTACCCATGTCACTAGAAATAAGAGCAGAGCCTCACGCACTAAATACATGAAACACGAGAGGAGATGTAAGCAGATGTATGGGATACGAGTCAGACATTGTTGGTTTCCTGACATACAAACCATTTGTCCAGAAGTAATTGATGGAACAGCAATTACATCTATAAATCCCTATACTGCCAACAAAAGATTCAATGTGTGTGTTCTTTTCATGTGTTCTTTTAGTTTTTCAACTACCATACTGCACCTATAATTGATCAACAGTTTCAAACATACAGAAGGAAGGAGTCTTTTTCATTTTCATCTTAGCCAAACTTGAACAGGCTTCATGATGGTATTTTACAAATAAGTTCCAATCAAAACTGACATATGTTTGTCTTAAGTCATACTTTGAAGTGAAGATAACTGCATATAACACAGACAAAAAAAAGAGAAAATTAAATATAAAAAATACTAAATAAATGGAGAATTAATTTATTTTATTCTTTTTGGATAAAGAGAAAATTCTATTTAACAGCATGGTCATAAAGAGACGTCCATAAACAAGAAAACAAAAGTAAGAAGCCTACAAAAAGATATGATTTTCTACGACCAGTCATTGATATACCAAGAGACCTCACAGGTATAAATGGAGACCTAAAAACCACTATGGTGCTACAGTTACACAAACAAATGAACTATGAAAACTTTTTTTTAAGCTTTACTTATATACAAAGCTAAAAAAGAATAGTGTTGCATCAATCATTCAAACAGATATAGTGTCTCATCAATCATTCAAACAGATACATACTCTCAGTGCACACATTAGCAGGTTCAAGATATGCAGAACAAAGTACACAACCACATAAAGATTCTTCCACCACAGAAAATAAGATAGGAAGTCTGCCATGACAGCTGAGATATTTCAGCGAAAATAATAGCCAAGATATAATTGAAAAATGAGCGGGAGGGGAGGGGGGAGTTCTATGAAGGAAAACCACAGAGTTAAAACTACTTTCTTATGTAAACTCTAATTTTAAGCCTCTTTCAATTTACTTATCATATAAACAAACAGGCAGGGACATTCATCTTCCCCTAATCATTTATCATGTATAAGAAATTATATTAGCTATTAGTACTGCTTTCCGTTGTTAAAAATTATAACATCAAAACCCAGTGTTGAAGGAAATACACTCAATATTTTGTAACAGACCCAATCTTTCCACGTGTTTGACCTCATGAAAAAGAATCATATCCACTCATGAGGGGACATGTTGCGACATCATACAATTAATCAATTAAAAGTGGTGTTGACTGTAACACCATAAGTTTTTAGATCAGATGGTCATACAATTCAACATAGCTTCAGAGCTTAACCTTCAATAACATTTTTCAATGATTTTGTCGTCATATAGGACCACAGCACGACACAGATCACTAGTACCATACGTGAATCACATGGACTTCATTACCTTAGCCTTGCTAAATCACTCACACCCAGTCCTCATTCCATGTCACTGATACACCCTTTTATTAAATAGAAGGTTGGGACATTCTAGATTATAAAAACTTGATCAGTGTATTCTCTCAGCCATTGTAAAAAAAAATTGTAAAATCAAAGACTAACTTGAAGATAATTTTTACCAAGTAGCTCACTAATTCTCATATCAACTACATTTGCAACAAGCTTGGTATGCAACTTGTAAGCACCAACTTGAGGGGGAGTGTTAATGATGTTGTAAAAATGATATTTTGTATCAATGAGGATACTTAGAAGTAACTAGATTATGTAATTATGTAGAGCCATCCTATCTTAGCACTTGTATATTCACTATTTGAGACCCAATGCTGGAGCGAATAATCAAGTTGAGTTTCACTCCGTCCCCTCTTCTTTTGTCTTGCTATATTTAACATTTATAGGTAAAAGACAACCTTCTACGTAAGTTGGCATGGATTACCTTTGAAGCCAATAGCAAGAAACACACAATGCAAATGACAAAACTCATTTTATTGGCAGACTAATCAGAATATAAATCTTAAGCCAACTGTTAGAAAAAATTAAACGTTTATTCTCTGCACAGAGGACAAATTGTGAAGTCACTCTTTTTGCTGAAACCCACAATGACTTTTACATTTGGCTCCAGCAGCAGCATTGGTGGCATATTTCTTGGTTCTTCTACCCTCTTAAGTTTGTCTTTGTAAACATTATGGAAGGATAATGACATCCATGCAAGTATCCAACTGGATAACCCAGATATCTTCTACCAGACACCAATTAAGTATACAATGGTTACAGACACTCACGTTGTAACAACAGCAGGAAGCCCTTCAGGGATTGCTGCAACAGCCAGGGCAACTGCAATCTGAACAAGGAAGAGAGGTATGTGTCATCAGTATAATAGCCAGAACGAAAATCAGCTCATGCAAAGAATTCAAATGAAGCAACGACAAAAAAGGACCAGCCAGAAAAGGATAACAAACATAATACGCTCATTAATAAAACAACCAAATCATCCCACGAAAATATCGCTCATGATGAAAGTAACTATTCAAATTCACTGATCTTGTAAT
>JAOTQJ010000099.1:7967476-7980055 GCA_025642045.1 Solanum sejunctum | reverse complement strand
TTAGAATAGGAATAGGTAAAGTGAGAGTGATGTCGTAGACTCTTTGTAGGATTTTGTAGAGTGATGTTGTAGGGTTGGTAAAGCTCCAATGGATTAAAATTTAACTAAATCAAGTATTTTAAATGAGGCGTATTACGGTATTTTGACTTTTAAGATTTGGGAGTTCATGCTTTTAAGGTAATAGAATAGATATATAGATAGCTGTATATAGATGTGGATAGATAGATTAGATACATATAGATAGACAGATGAGTGCGTCTCTGTTTGTGTGAGGGGGAGGGGGTTATATATATATATATATATAATCTTGATTAAGTTGTCAGATAGCAGTATTAGCTTATCATGCCAGCGTATATGAAAATCCTAAAACCAACACAACAAATCCTAGTATCATTTATGCACAGTGCACACACGAAGGCTTCTATTAGAACTTCCCAGAGTACATAAGAACAAACAAGAAGTTGGGTGAAGGTGAAATCTGGAAAGACAAAAACATTATCTCAGAAATTGTAACACAAGGAAATAAAGGTGCATACCTTTGCCAAGAAAGTACCAAATTCATCCAACTTTTTCTTCAATGGTGTCACCTCCTGCACCAACAAAACAGCAAATCACTGTTACAGCAAAATAAAGGGTGTTGTTAGGATGGGTCAACAATTTAAAGCTCACATCTTCAGTCATTAACATAGAATCACGTATGCTGCCCATTGCAGTATTAGATCCAACCCCAATAACAACAGCTCTTGCCCTTCCAGCAACCACTGTAGTTCCCTGGCCATCGAAACAGAAATTTGACTTATTGCCATTGTTTGAAGACTGTTGTATGCAGCTATGACAAAAATAACAAACTCAAAACAACTTTCTGATGAAAGCAAGAAGTATACATATAACCAAGAAATGACTTTGAAACTACAACCAGAAGATAATTTGGTCATCTTTATTCAGTTCTGCAGGTGCTAAAAGCTGACATCTATTATTGGTTAACTATTTTATACCAAATAATAGTTCTTTACGAGGGACTAAGGGCGTGAGGGTTAAGTGATAATCCTCAATGTTTCAACCAGATCTTTTCTTTAATGGAACAGTCTGCAACAACAACATACCCAGTGTCCCACCAGTGGAGTCTAGAGAAGGTGATGTGTACCTTATTCCAATGTTGTGAAGGTAGAGACGGTGTTTCCAATATACCCTTGGCTTAAGCAAAACATTTTAAAGCAAGTATGGAAACGGAATACATTAGTCCACAAGCCACAATGGAAATAATGGAGAAACAACACCAGCAACAACAAATAGGATGATAATCGACGTAAAAAAAATAATAACTAGTAATCAAAAGAGAAAATTACAGCGCAATACAACACCCCAAAAATTTCTAAGTTAAGTCTTGAACCATTCTTCTTATGCATATAGGCCCTAACTCGATGACTTCTAATTGTATATATGTATTAGGATCAATTCCTAATATTTGAAGTGTATTACATGTGAATTAGGGTCAGAAGGAACCTCTAGTACTAAATCAAGTTCAAAGATCCTCTACCGATTAAGTTTTCATATAAAAGATCATACAAGGGTCGACTTCAATCGAGCATATTTCCTAGAATATAAAGAGTTACATAGTCTATAACCTATCAAATTAAAGATCTTTGAATTTTCTTTCCAACGCCAGCAAGTTTGCGTTTATTGGAGTTTAAAATAAAAGGTTATGATCATTTTACTAACATGGCGCAGTGGTGATGTTTTGGCCGAGTGGAAAACACTATAAATGGTTGTTGGTCCTTATACCCCTAGGAAACCCCAAATGGATTACTTAACTCCTAAAAGGCCCTAAACAATCAGATTTCCATCTTTTAATTCCCCCTTTCCTCTCTCAAACACCAAAGTAAAACTCTAAAGGAAAATCAAAGCATAAGACTTCCAAGCAAGGTTCTTCCAAATCTTTTCCGAGATTCTTCTTCAAGGTAAGTCCTTCTCCAAGGATTTAATCTTTCCAACTCAAATTCCTTTATATAATCATGAATCATTAATAGAAAACTTAAAACTTGGCTACAGGATTTTCAACAAACAAATTCAAGAATTTCAAGAAAGAGTTTCTTGATTATTCTTCATCAAGTTAGGTTCTTCTTCAAGATTTATGGAGCATTAAAGTAAGGCTATCATAGTGAGGAATTAAGTCCTTCCTCACGCCCTACATCTACAATTTCAGTTAGTAAGATCAAAGCTAGGGTTTTTACCCCAAAGTTCATGATTTTCGAATTCTCTCTACTTCCTATTATAGATTCTTGATTTCACTATCGAAATTATGGTACTTCACATCATTATTGATCTTTGATTTATGGTTCATGCTTATTATACCACATGGACCCCTTTCTAGCGAAAGTTATTTAAAAACTTAATCGTAGTATTTCATATCCATTATTTTCATGAATGGGATAAGTTCAAGAATTAAAAAAG
The DNA here is from genome assembly GCA_025642045.1 of Solanum sejunctum. Classification (NCBI taxonomy): domain Eukaryota; kingdom Viridiplantae; phylum Streptophyta; class Magnoliopsida; order Solanales; family Solanaceae; genus Solanum; species Solanum sejunctum. The sequence goes on along the minus strand of JAOTQJ010000099.1, from coordinate 7,977,604 downwards.
TAGTTCAAGAAAGTAGTAGTATATTTAGTTTCAAGTGCATTATATTTGAATAGTTTCAAGTGTATAGATTTTGCTTCAATTGCACAATTTTACAAGAGTTTCAAAAAACTATATTTTGCTTTAATTGCATTATTTTATAAGAGTTTCAAGAACACGTATATTTTGCTTTAGTTGCATTATTTGACAAGGCTATCAAGAAAGTATATTTTGCATCAAGGTTCATATTTTCAAAAAGAAACTATAGATAGTTTCTTAAAGAAAGCATGTTCAACTCTAAAGAAAGCATATCTCATATTTGAGAAAGCATAATAAGATTTCTAGAACAGCACAAATAGTAAATTTTTTTTTTTTTTTGGAAATTAGTAATGTTAGAACAGCACAAATACTATTATGAGCAGTAATGCATGTTTTGGGAATAATATTGAGCATCGATTTGGGTTCGAGTTCAAATAACTCCCACTCGATAATCTATGCCGCCAGTGTAGATAAGATCGGGCCGTTGGCTCCGCGCCCCTCCGCCCCAGCACCCGATAAGGGCCTTCTCAAGAAAAAAAAAGTTATATTTTTTTTCAGTATTTGCTATTATTGCATGTATTCAGATTTAATGTTTTGTTGTTAAAGCATACATGCATGTTTTACTGTTTAGGTTTCTATATTGAGATTTACTCATTCAGCTTAGTATGTTTAGATTTAAGCAGGTATTTTCACTGAACTAAATTACATACCTATACTTCCTGTACTAACTTCATTCGATGTAGCATCATTTTATGATGCAGATTCAAAAATTCAAGATCAACAGCGACACATCATTAAGATCACTTCTGTCGAGCTTTAGTTAGACCTCCTTGCTTCCGGAGGGCATCAGTTTATATAGTGTATTTGTTGTTCATATGTATATTAGTGGAGTATGCAGGTAGCCTGAGGTCTTAATGTCTTGTCCCAACAACCTATCTTTAATATGCTAGAGGCTTCGTAGACGAGTCATTGAGTTATGATCTAAGTAGTTTTACAAGCATATGCATATTATACGAATTTACAATTTTTTTAGCTATGAAGTTATTGTGTTGTAATCTAAGTTATTGCATTGCCTGCTCACCTTTTAAATGATTTCACATTAGTCCATATTCAATCTTATGGTATGCCAAACTAAGGGTTCGCTTGGGCCAGCAATGGTTCTAAGAGTCAACCACATCTAGGTTGTAGACCGAAAGGTGCAAAAAATACCTTTTGGGCCACTCAATAAAATATTTATACAATGTATAGGTTATATTTAATATTAATATACATATACATACAATGAAAGGGAGCCTTGGAGTAATTAGTAAAGTTACTGCTATGTGAACAAGAGTAATGAGTAGAGCCTTGAAAAACAGCCTCTTACAAAAATACAAGATAAGGCTGCGTACAATAGACTTTTGTGTTCGGACCCTTCCCCAGACCTGCACATAGTGGGAGCTTTAGTGCATTGGGTTGCCCTTTTTATACATATACATATAATATACATACCTACACATACAACATACACATCTATACATAGATTCGTATACATATAAAATACAAATTTATACATACTTATACATCACATATGCACTTGTGGGATTTCACTGAGTATGTTGTTGTATACATATCATATGCAAACCATATACAACCAAGTTTATATGTAGTGTAGACTTTGGCTATGATTGGTAAACTCGATAGTCACATGGTAATATTGTAAAATTAGATTTTGAGCCTAACTCACACCCCAAAAGCTAGCTCAAAGGAAGGAAGATTCTTCAAGCCTTATAAGGAGTCCACCCATCTCATTAACCACCAATGTGGGATTTTTGTCATTCTTAAACACCCCCACCTCACGCTCAGTGCTTAGCATCTGGAGCATGGGCAATTTTAATTTTTCGGGGGCCCAACATTGGGTGAGATGGGTCCTGCTCTGATACCATGTAAAATTAGGTCTTGTGCCTAACTCACACTCCAAAAGCTAGCTCAAAGGGAGGAAGATTGTTCAAGCCTTATAAGGAGTCCACCCATCTCACTAACCACCAATGTGGGACTTTTGTCATTCTTCAACATATATGATAACTATCCCAAACCAAAAACCAAATAATAAGATAACAGGAGTGCAATCAAAAAAATACTAATAAGAAAAGTTAGACAATGCTTGACCACCAACTAGTGTTCTACCCTAGTTATGGACCTCTTTCCTCCTATCTCGGGTCATGATCTCAACCAATTAGAGAAATGTCATGACTTATCTAGTAACCTCTTTCCGATACTTCTTCAGCCTACTTCTACTTAAAACTTATGTTTAAGTCTTGATGCACATTATTATCACACAAAACACTGGATGCAAGCCTCTTTACCATCCATCCCACTCCAATACAATATATAGCATCATTGTCGATCTTCTTAATTCCTTAGATTATAGACCCAGGGTACTTAAAGCCTTCTCTCTTAGAGATGATTTTCGAATTGATTTTCACTTCCACACCTACCTCTTGAGCCATGTCATTGAACTTACAGTCTATGAACTCTGACTTGTTTGTCTCAACCTAAACCCTAGACTCCAGAGTCTGTCTCCAAGCCTCTACCTTATCATTAATTCCACCATGTGTTATCAATTAATACAATATCATCTGCAAATAACATACATAATAGCACCACCATTAAGTCGTGTCAGTCATCTATCACCAATGCAAACAAAAATGGGCTTAAGATCCCTAGTGCAGCCCCATCACAATTACGGAGTGTTCCAAGTCTCCCCAATATCATTACCCAGATCTTGACTTTATCGAACAAGTCTTAATCACCCTAACGTATGCTACAACTACACCTCTAGCATCCAAACATCTCCATAGAACCACCCTAGAGACTTTGACAATTCTCTTTCTAGCCCTAGGTCAATGAACACCATATATAAAGCCACATTTGTTTCCATTTAGCGGAGGTCTAAATTTAAATGGCTTCGATATTAAGTGCATTTGCTTTCATTAAGATTTAAGGCACTTAATGGATCTAAATAAGTCTTAACCATTAAGATCTAGAACAGTCTTAATATTATTAAGAGATATTCTTATGTGGATAATATTCACCATCATAGTATCCACAATCACCAACAGTTGCCACTTGCCACATCTGTCATCACAATGACCACCACTACTAGGATAGTAAAAATGAGCCCAAATACATATAATCTGTCCAACCCACCAAAACTTTATGAGTTGGGCAACGAATAATATAAATTAGATTAATCTAAACTCATTCAAGTCTAAACCCATGTTAAAAGGATCTTCAATTGAGCACAATTTAATCTCTAAAACTCGTTTTAAGACTCTTTATTTGCATTGAATGAGTCATCTAAAAAATATATGTTTGGTTGTTTGGTTGGTATACTGTTTGATCATTTTCCACTTCAAAATCAAGAACTTATTTTTTTTTTCTGGAGTTGGAATTCAAATTGTGGTTACAAAATGTAAATAGCAAATTTGAAAATTAATGAGAATAAGCGGATCAATTGGGCGGCTCATGACCTAACCCAACTTTCAACCTATTTGACCCCAACCTATTTTAACCTAAAGTAAATCTTGACGGGTCATACGCCACCTCAATTTCTAATTCAGACCATTTTAATTTCTCCAGTTTCAGTCCAACCCGCTCATATGACACCCATAACCACCACCATTGTTAACCATTACCATTGTCAATCATTAACCACCTCTACCATCATAATCGCCACCATTGCTAACCACTAACGCCAGATAGTATCACAATTACCTCCTTCATCATTTTATTATAATTATATCCATTGTCACCACCACTACCTCTGCCTCTATAGCCACCACCACTATTAATAGCTTCCACCACCAGAGTAAATTCCTACAACCAATGAACTCTGCCATCACAACTAGCACCGTCGCCACCTACCACCATATAAGCTTCAGTCAACACCACCACCACCATCACCTCTACCATTACTATTAGCCACTACCCTCATTATGGTCAATCTCTACTACCAACCACCTGCATCATCACAACTAGCACCACATCATCAACCACCACCAACTACTAATATCAACCAACTTCACCATTACAATCACTAACATCACTACCAATAGCCACCATTATAACAGTCACCACAACACCATCATTTCCATCATCACAACTATCACCACCATCATTATTAGGAATTAACTACTATTACTATAACCACCATGACTACAAGCAATCTACCCTATCACTAGTAAGCCCAAGTGTTTTTTTAATCAAATAATGATTTTATTTTACAAATTTTTATTTGAATTGTGTAATTATTATCTACATAAAAAGTAACTTATATATATATTCAAATGTTGTAAAATAAAAGGTCTTAATCATTCAATGTTCAGATCTACGGATGGCATCTTAATCATTTGTATTCAGACATATAAATCTTAAATGACGCCTAAGTCCCTCTTGCTCACCTTATATTGCTCCACCAATCTCCTTACAAAATCAATGGCTTCCATAGTTGCCGACATGAAATTGAATAAATTCTCAGTAGAACACATACACCTCCTCATCTTCATTTCCACTACCCTCTCGCAAATTTTCATAGTATAGCTTAGCAGCTTGATACCCCTAGAGTTGAAGTAATTTTCAAATCAACCTTGTTCTTGTATAACGAGATCGCCACACTTCACATCATTCTTCAAGCATTTTTGTTATCCTAAAAATGACATCAGACAACCTTACTAGTCACTCCATACCTACCTTTATAAATTCCAATTCATACTTGCTTACGATCTTCCAAAGTTCCACTTGATCTTGTCTGGCTTGGTCACCCTCCCCCCTTCTCATCTTACGAATAGCATCCTTAACCACCTCAAATTAAACCTCCAGGGTATCCAAAATCTTGACAACTCTCAAAGTTTTCTAAATTACCCAACACAATTTTTTTGTTCGCCTCTTCATTCAAGAGTTAGTGTAAGTATGTCTACCATATTTGTATAGTGTATGCCTTTTCTACCAATACTTTTCCTTCCTCGTCTTTGATGCACTTCACTTGGTCATCTAGCCTATCATCCCGACTTAAACTTCATTTTTTAAAAAATAAATATTATAGATTTAGAATCTACTCCATTTAAAATTAACAATGATTTTAGAAAAAAAATAATTATTGGAAATACTTCAGGAAAAAAAGAAAGTCACAAGTGGAAAGAAGAGAGTAGTTAATACCAGAAAACTACGAATGGTGCAAAGTGGGAAAAGCTTGTGACATGTGAAGAAAGATGCAAAAAGACCCTGCACAAGCAAGTCATCAACAATACCCACCACTTCCAAGAAAAAGACGTCATCAGAATGCTAAAGTCATCTTATATAAGGAAGCTTTCCAGGGTCTCTATATGGACAAGAGCTTTTGTCCTTTTGACATGTCTCTTAAGTAAAAAGGTAAATCTTGACACCCCAGCCTCCCATAAATGCAAGGATGTACTTCGACCTAGAGAAAGTTCTGTCTCAAATACCCTTTCTTAATTTTTAAGTAAAACATTAATAGGCTAACATTTATCAAGGCTACTGAATAAATCAAGCAATAGTATTATCATCTCCCATACTGCATCGTGAAACACATCAGCATGATAAACCTTCTAAGAAATATTCATGCTCCAAGCTCCGCTTTTATACTATTCCCCGGAACTGGTTTTACTAACTTACAGAAAAGAGGATGTTTGTCTTATCCTGGTATACTGCATTTGTGGCAGTCGATGCATCAAGCTCTTTTTCCACAGAGCAGCTTTCACCTGTCACCAGAACAAAAAGAAGATGGCATAAAAAGAACAAAAAGGCAGGGGAAGCAACTAAAGAGCCTATAATGATTCTATATACGCAATCAAAAGCAGCAAATGAGAAAAGGTGTACACTGATTGGCAGAAACGATTCAATTTTACTTCCCACATAATCTCATTGCATCAGTGAAATTGTACTTAGAGAACATAAAACTTGAAGCACCATATAATAGGCAGATAGAAGTAAAACACCTGCTAAGAACTTCAAATATTTCAAGAGTAGGTTTGCATATTGATATTATAATAGTTTCTGTATTAGTATAATATTCCAAAGTTAGTAACCCATCCATCATTTGTAAAGTATTGCAAATCTAATTTCATGTCCCATAATTAGTATTTCTATTTTTCCAACAACTAATAATTGATAACTTGTCAAACTGCTAACTTAGAAGAAAAATTGTGTACAGCATTCATTCTTTAGTTATGATTCCATTTAATTTGATATTAACAGCTATTTATTTAAATTGTTATTTCCATCAAACTAAATTTAATATTGTTATTGTCAATAACATCAAATGGTTACTTCTTTTGACCAGTTCAATGTCAATTTTTGTAGCATAAGGTCTTAGAAACGTACAACTCCTATAAAATATAAATTGTTAGTGATGAAAATGTCATTGATCATCTTCTTTTATTTAAGATGCTACATATCGAAACATTATAATAGAGAATAGACAATTAAACATAATTCTAAACTCCAAAGATATTATTGTTAAGGAGTTTACTGCATTCACATTATTTATGAATTCTTTTAAATCATGCCTTGTTGTGCATTCTCGACAAAACAAACGGCAATGGAAGGTCAAATTTCATAATCTGTTAGGCAATTAAAGGACATTATCATCTGTAAGGCCGAGTGTACCTGTTAAAATTGCCTGATCAACACGTAAGTGATCGCTCAATATCTCAATCATTCTCATATCAGCTGGAATTTTACACCCAACTTCACATTTCATGGAAATGTCACAAAGAAAAGATTAGTGCAAAATAAAAAGAGGATGAGTATGAAAATCTTATACAATTTCCAGTTGATAAAGCTAAATGAATCAACATACCACTCACTTCTACAATATCTCCGGGGACAAGGCCTGCTGCAGGTAATATCGAGAAACAACCTGATAGATTAACATCATATGATAGTTGAGCACGATATGTTGAAAATGCTAATCAAACAAGGACATGAAAAGGAAATGACAAGTGATATGTAAAAGCTCTCAAGGTTTTTTTTAGCAGCCGGGGAAGGCAAGAACTGCTGCAGGTAATATCGAGAAACAACCTGATAGATCAATTTCACATGATAGTTGAGCACGATACGTTGAAAATGCTATCAACCAAGGACATTTTCTTTAGCAGCAGGGAAAGGTATTTCACAATTCCATGCCTCAATGTACTGGATCGACGGATGATGTGCAGATTTCACAAGGAGATCAGAAGTCGCAACGCAAGGCTAAAGTGTAGTCATAATGACTTAGAGCTGGCATTGATTTTTCATTTTCCTTTTTCCGTTTCTTTTTTTTCCTTTTTGGCAATGACCTCATTTCCCTTAGGACCTTCTGCTCTATGTTCTAATCTACTTTGACTCAGAACGCCCACCAATGACAGGCTGTTTATCTAAATTCTCTTTTCCATTTCTCCAAAAAAGAACAACTATTTGAGCGTGCAGCCTCATCCTTGGCATAGAAACTAAAGAGATTGTAAAGAGCTTTGGATAGCCAACATAAGTCATGCATTAGCACATCTATATATTGTTACCCACAATGAGGTCAAATTGTGGATTACCTAATAAAGAGATATAGAATCATGACTATTTATAAGCAACAAAAATGAGGACTTTGTCGCAGATCATAACATTGATATATGAAGCACATTAAAGATGCAGGTAATCGAGAACCACTTGAATTGTTTTAAACAACACAATCTTGTCTTACATAAATGAGGTTTGCACCAACTAAGACAAAATATTTAAGCCAGAAGAAAAGAGACACAATGAACATGATCAGCGTCATATTAGACGGATGCTTTAAAAGACTATCCATAAGCACTAATGATTAAAAACAACTTTCAACAACTAATAAGGGGATTCAAAAGTAGAACTCAAATTACCATTGCGCAGGACAGTAGCAACGTCAGCTTGGTATGCACGTAGCTCCTGCAATCAGGAAACAACTCTCTGAGTCAAAATTTTCAGGAGTAGGTGATGGACAAGACAGATCATAACTACAAAAAATTGATGCACCTTATGAATATCAACATTTTCCTCCATGTAACATAGATAGTCACAATGCCAAATACTAACGCAGAAAGATATGCCATGACAGTAGAGGGGCAAATATTAAACTATAAGTAACCCGACCAACCCATCCAAACTAAAATGGGTTGGCTCTTAATAAAAGATCTGGTAGATCAGAATGGATTGACCCCAATGACCAGTCAAATAGATTGGATCAGGATTGGGTTCAGACCATGTTACCTGGCAGAATGAAATTCAACCCAACTCATGGGTCCAGGGACAGATCCACATGGAGTCCGCCGGGTGCTCGGCCACCCATTAATGTAGTACCGGATATTATATATTTATGTAGAAATTAAATTAAATGGTAAAAGTTTAACATAGTGCACCCACTAAACAAATGATTTGATTGATCCAATAATTCAAGGTGAGCGTTTGAGACTCTTTTAGTGTTGGTGGGCCTGAGTTCAAAATGCTACTCAAGATGGATATCGTTTGACTCTAGAAAAAAGCAACTATGACAAGTGCAAAGGAACATGATGAGCAGTTGTTCACATTGATTGTTTTTACTACTGATTTCACATGTAATCGTCTTTTTGTGACAAGTGTTAAATTTGTGCACTTAAGCTTCATAATTGGTAGCTAAGTGAGGGCGGAGCTACATAGGCCCAAAGAGTTCATTTAAACTCTCTTCGGCGAAAAATATACTATTTATACATACTTAAAATTATATTTTTTATATATATAACAGATGTTGAACACCCTTTGGTTCTTGTGTATTTAATGTTTTGAACCCCTTAGTAAAAATTTTAATTCCGCAGCTATTTAGTTAAGACTTAAGAGAGCACCCACAACTTTATAATCCTAGATTCACCACTACATGGGTCATTCTCGACCAGACTCTTCTATTTTGCTCTTCCTATTCATTTCTGTTATTGCAGGAAACTTGGGCATTCTGTTTTTCTTTTTTTCTTTTTTTTGATAACCGAGAAATCTATCTATACCCCACGCTTTGGACCCACCACAGCCTTCTAAACTCAATGGATAATGGGAGCCCGCCCCTCTACCCTTCTTCACTTAAATACTAGGCTTCGGTTTGCATGGTGTGGGGGGCCTAAACCTGTGACCTCAACCACAAATCCTCCGCCCTTTGCCACCTGAGCTAGGCCTTAAGCCATTTTGTTCTATCTTTATCTATCCTTTTTAAAAATTTATATATGTTTTTCCATTTTATCGTTCTTATTTTCATCTTACCCAATCTTTTTATATTTGAAGATTTACGACTAAACAGAATATTCCAGCCAAACAAATAAAATTATCAAGAACTATTCAAGTGAACACAACAACATACCCAGTGAAGTCCTACAAGTGGAGTTTGGGGAGGGTAAACATGTATGCAGACCTTAATACTACCTCAAACTATTCAGGTGAAACTAGTCTAATATCATAGTTTTGATTCAAATTATCTGCTTTTGTAAATACGGCTCACTCTTCTTAGCTAAGAAATAAACATTTGTGGTCTAAATTCATCATATGAAGACCAAGCCACCATCAATGGAATAACCACAAATTCCAACAACATAATTTACGAGTTGAATGACCCTTACGTACCAGCTCTTACAAAAATGAAACTTAACCTGGTTGACCAAGAAAATGCAAGAATTTGACTTCTGCAGCCTCGACAACCCAAGAATGGCAGAGTGATAATAGTGTAAAAGAATGGGAATGAAAAAGTTGGGGTCATGTTTGGCGGGTTGGGATACCTAGCATTTTACACATTTTGACCCAAGTAAATTTTGCGTTTTGGTTATGAACCATTTATTAGCTTGACCCGTTTTGACCCACCCAAAATTGACCCATCCTGCTGCTTTTCACATATACGTGACAGCAAAAGAAATTACTAGATCATAGTTTGCACCTTTGTTTCCTTTTTTCTTCTTTGTTTAAATCAGGTGATCTCTGCTTTGTACATTTCAGCAATCTCATAGCATATTAATGTAGCTCAATCAAAACAAGAATGAGCTTAACCAGAAACATTTAGGATATGATTGATTAATTTTGGGAGTTTGTAAAAAGGAA
>JAOTQJ010000099.1:7902051-7914697 GCA_025642045.1 Solanum sejunctum | reverse complement strand
ACGAATGAAACGTCAAGGGTGCCCAAAATAGAAATTTGAAATACGTGGTTATTCTTCAAACATACATAGTTGATCTATATCCCATTGGAAGGTCTCCTATTTCTTTTTATCCATGCACCATCGGAAGGTCTCCTATTCTTTCTATCCATGCACCACAGGAGTAGTAGTGAGGCAACATTTCAGGGTCTTCAGCTTCACTTCCTTCTAAGTTTCATCTGAGAGCGCCTCCTCACTGTTCCTAAAAAGGTTCCAGTTATTAACATAATTCACTGTGTAAGCTAGGTGAATGTTTAATTGAGGAGTCCCACAGGGTAAAAGTTTAAGTGATCCATTAATGATGCCTCACTAGCATCACCTATTTCTATATTACTGTCTTTTATTCTTTCTATCAGGGCTTCGTAAGGACTGCAATCCACAGTCCTCTGCACTGGCTTTAACTAGGGGATTAAGAGTGGATGAAGTTCATTACCTTGTTGGATATCATTGTTCGGGCAGAGATGGTGTAGGGGAGAGCGAGATGAAAGAGGAAGAGAGGAAAATGAGGGAGCGACCTGGCACACTAAGCACACTAAATGAAAAATAAGGAGAAAAAAGGTCATTTCATGGGCTTAATACCTCATTTGCTTGGTTGGGATATCCTGAACATGTATAAAGCTTCCAAATAAGTTTATCTGGGATTATGCTTATCAAACGTCTCTCGGTATCTTAAAATTGCAGATCTACTTGGACATAATTGGGGGAACTGAATGCTAGCCCATCTATAGTTCCCCGCTGGCATACAGTATATGTGGTGTCTCATCTGTTGACCAGAATATACAGCTACTTGTTCAGCTGCTTCAACTTTAAAACAGTAGCACTTCTATATGTTGGGCAGACTATTTTTTTGAAGCTCATTTGCCTGTGAATTTCCGTCAGTTGAATAATTTTATTTTCCTTCAGAAATGAGGTCTGTTGTTGCGTTTGTCTACTGATGTCCTCAACATGGCTGTTCTGATAATGTAGTATTGTGTGTATACTTATAAGGTGAAGGACTTTGCTATTGTTATGCTGTTTGCCAAATGTCTTTGTTGCTTGATTGCAGCTTATATTTGAGGATCTAATTGAGAGAGCAAAGGAAAAGGAAGAGAAAGAAGTTAAAAAGCGCCAAAGGCTTGCAAAAGATTTCACTGACAAGCTCAGTTCCATCAAGGCATGTCAAATATTGTGGAAAGGATTTATTAAGTTATCCTTTTAACCTACTTCACCTTTGTAGTTGTTGCTGACTTTGTGATCTGGGACCTTGTAGGAAATAACTGATTCCTCTAGTTGGGAAGAGAGCAAAGAACTTGTGGAGGATACCTCAGAGTTCAGGTGACTTCTTTTTTCCCATTTTAGTTGTTTTATATGGGTGCATTATTTATTACAACTCCATTTTTGGTTTCACCATATGGATCATAATACCTCTGCTAATTTCAATAATTTCAGAGCTATTGGTGACGAGACAATCTCAAGGGCAGTCTTTGAGGATTATGTTGCATGGTTGCAGGAAAAACCAAAGGAAAAGGAACGAAGACGAGAGGAGGAAAAGGTAAGTAACAACAACATACTCAGTGTAGCCTCACAAAGTGGTGATGCAGAATTAACCTCTACCTTAGAGGTAGAGAGGTAGTTTTTGATAGACCCTCGGATCAAAATAAAAGCAATCTAGAGAAAGAAGTAATAGAAATAAAGAAAACAACAAACAATAATAAAACGACAAAATAAAAGCGAAATAATACTATAAAGAATAATATTACAATCAAACTAGATGAAACAACATAAAATAACTAAAGTCAAAACTACTACGGCTACTAGAATGGAAAACAAATCAATACACCCCTATCGTAATTTGTGTCTTCCACATCTTCCTATCTAAGCCCATGTGTTTGATGAGCTGCAACTGTGCCACGTTGGTCTAATCACCTCTCCCTAATATTTCTTCTGGCTACCTCTACATCTCTTGAATCGATCCATAGCTACGCTCTCACATCATTACAATGGGCATCTGTGCATTTCCTCATCACATGCTCAAATCATCTCAACCTTAATTCCTGCATCTTGTTTTCCATCGAAGTCGCTCCCACCATGTCTTGGGTATCATCATTTTTATTCCTATATTTTCTAGTATGCCCATACATACCATCCTCATTTCTAACATCCTCATTTCTGTTACTTTCATTTTTTGAATGTGAGTTTTTGATGGTCCAATAGTACGCTTCATACAACAAAGCTGGTCTAAACACCAATTTGCAGAACTTGTCTTTAAGTTTTGGTGGCACCTTCTTATCACACAAAATTCTAAATGTGAGCCTCTATTTCATCCTCCCTCCACTAATGCGGTGGGTGACGTCCTTGTCAATCTCCCGATTTTCTTGGATAATAAATACCGGATACTTAAAACCATCTTTCTTATGGATGGCCTATGTCAAGCATCACTTCTATGTCAACCTCATGCACATCACGAAACTTACACTCTCCAAGTATTTAGTCTTGGTCAGCTCAACTTGAAACCCTTGGGGGTCGTTTGATAAAATGTATAAGAAATTATATGGTGTATTAGTTATGCTTGTAGTAGTAATGCTGGTATTAGTTATGCTGATATTATTTCTTATACACTGTTTGGTTTGATGTATTATAAATAATAAGCCTTGCATAACTTATACAAAAAAATGTTTGTTTACAAAAATACTCTCCACACTCTCTAGCTTTGGGAAATGTGGAATGTTTTGAGAGGGATTTGAGGGGTAGTTATGCCATTAATCAGTCTAATGCATGGGTTGTGACCCTGTATATTACTAATACATGAAAATCTGTGGTATTAATGTGGTATTAATGATACACACCTCAACACAATAGAATGTGTAACTAGTGCAAGTTTTACATAGGCTAAAAAAATGTACCAAACAAGGTACTAATAATATACAAAGCTAATGCATGGATTATTATTTCAATATACTCTACCAAATGACCCCTTAGAGTATGATTGGTCTCCAAATCTCCCGTATAGTTTTAACTCCATCGCGAGTTTCTTCAATCAAATTTATTAAATATTTGGTTGGTAATATTATATAGCTTAATAGTATTATGTAAAATTAATAACAAATCTCATTGTTGATTAAATAATTTTTGAATAATGCGTTCCATGAATATGAAATAATATATGCTTTCTTTGTCAATTTTAGCAGTCATTCTATGTCTTCATTGTCTGTGCATATTGTTGAGGGGCATCTTTGGACTTGGCACAATCATGATTGTTGTTTATGTAGCTCATATTCATAATATTAATTATAACAAGGAGAGAATACAAATAACTTCTTTTTTTTGTTGATGAAGAGTTGTATTAAAAACAAAGCATCCAGTGGATGCAAGAAATACAAATAACTAAAATTTCTCTGCAGCATCTGTGAATATAGATGGGAAAATTGCGTAAATCTGGGGGTGCATGTGGAATAGAAGAGATTGGTGTTTGCAAATGTCACCTTCGAGAGTGTAATCCATTCTATAGAAATTTATTCTAGGAGGAAGTTGGAGATCATGAATAGCAGGTTAATTGTTTGAATCAATTGCGAGTGCAAATCGAGTTGGTAGGAGAAAGAGACAGTAAAGTTGGAGCTTGATGCAGACAGTGGAGTGGGATCTTGATGCAATACGTGTAAAGCAAAATCCACGAGGAAGAACAATTTTGCAACTAATATGACTTTCAAGAGAATATTTTTAGTGTGTAGTACTTCATGCTGAAGGGTTTCCATCTTTGAGCATTATATTTCTTTTTTTGGTGTTGTATACTTCCCAATATGGTTAGTAAATTATTTCACTCGCGCCAAAAAAAAAAGGTAAAGGAAAGATAACAATTGTTAAGAGTTTAATGTGTCCAAAGTCTCCTTTGTAAAACCCTTTAACTCGTTATAACAGATGGCGTTCAGAAAGACTCTTGATCCATTCCTTTTGCATTCACATCAAAACAATATTCACTCTTACTAAAAGTATTAGCACATATTGTTCAACTCAGGCAACAATATAAAGACATACTTCTACTAATTTATCATAGTGTTTTTCTAATATTGTCTGAAAATTGAATTTTTAGCATGTGATGCTCTGTGTGCTCCGAAGAATATTAAATTGTTTAAATTTGTATCTTTGCTCTTAATTATCTTACAAAGTCAAACAAAGGTGTTCAATTTGGAATTGAGCGAGTACCGTGAACAAAAATTGCCAGTAACGAAAGGTTTTTCGAGGATTTTTTGAAAATTTGAAACTGTTTTTACATTTTGTTATATTTATGTACTGTAAGCCATGTACACATACTACTTTTATTATTTTAAATGTCACTATTAAGATGTTTTGGCATTTGGCCTCCTTAGATTAGGTTTTCCTTCCCTTAATAACTTTTGAGGACCATAATGGATTAAGCCTTAACTCTATAGTTTCTCCATTGGAGTATTAATTTAGTGGAGAATAGTTACTTATCCAAAACAAAGGTTTAATTAGTATAGAGCTGTGCATAATTTTCTTGGCCTATTCCATGGTCTAATTTTATGAGTATAAAAGAAGTGGAAAGTTAGTTCAACCTTAGTAAGGTTGTGGAATAACGTTTGGAGAAAAAAACATACATCAAGATTATATACTATTTATAAAAAGTGGACCAATTATACTATAAGGGCAGTGTATCATCATGTTTATAAACTTTATTTACCCCCCCAAAAAAAATCGACATGTTTATAAACTGACTAATACTTTTTTGGAACAAGGATCAAACTATATCTATCCTCTAACTCCTGTTATGGAAGGATATTAATAGTCTATTGTATTTTCCCCAAAACGTTTGGATGGAGAATTTCATGTTATGTGATATATTTTAATCCAAATATTTGATTTTAACACATTAATGCTATGAGTTGAATTTTTCTCAAAAGAATGCTGAGTTGAATTGTTTTTAAGATAAATTTAGTGACATATCATTTGGTTCTAAAATATTGTTGAAGGACATTATGGTTTTACTACGTGAATGATTCTTTTTTGTTTTTTAAAATACAATATAATTCTAAGAACATTTTTACACCATGCAATTGATTCAGGTAGAAGTGCGGTCTGTAGAACAAACAAGTTTATAAACGCCTTATATGTTTACTTTGTGAAGATCGTTGACAGTTAAATTGCAATGTGTTTGTGGAGTAAACTTAAAAAACAACATCCCTCGTATAATCCCAAAAGTGGGGTTTTGAGAGGGTAGAATGTAGGTTAGAGAGGCTGTTTACGATAGAACCTTGACTTAAAATGAATTTTATTGAAGAAGGCTAGCGAAAAAGTGTAACATCACATAGCAAGATACAAATTAAGCAACAAATAGTACCACACATAGAAGAATAAGACACTATGTAATTACTAACTAATGCTACCGATATTGAAACGAGGGGGCTAGCCCCTTACCTCTCCTACACAAAGTGCGACAACACCCGGCCACCTACTAATCTTCTAATCTAATCCCTGACCTCCATGTCTTCCTAGCTAGGATCATGTCTCAATAAGGTGGAAATGTGCCAAGTCCTATCTAACAACCTTCCCCAAGTCTTTTTATTTACCTCGTTGACACATTCTTATCGCAAAGTACCTCAAAACGTGTCTCCATTTGATCTTAACTTGCAATAGTATGCAACATCATCATCAATTCCCCATCTTCTTGGATTATGGACCTCAGACATTTGAAACTCTCTTCGGTATATTTGTGCATTGATCCTTACTTGTCTCTCTGCCTCATGAGTCACTGAACTTGCATTAATAACCAAGGTATATCTTTTCGATCATAGGTTAGGTACTTTTAGTCTTGCTAAACTTGAAATCATTCGACTCTAGCGTCTTTCTCCAAACTTTCAGCTTATAATTACCACCATGCATCTCCATGGATCAATAGTGTCAACTGGGAATTACATGCACCATGACACCTCTCCTTGAATATGTGTCGTTTCAATTCGTTAATCACTACGATTTAAGGCAACAACTTTTGTGTAACCACATCATGATAGGATTGTGTTCCCATTGTTCTAATTCCGGTTCTGGCTCTATCATACATGCGCTTAATTGCCCCTAATATACGTCACAAATATACCTCTATATTTCAAACATCACCAAAGGACCTCCCAAGGGACTATCATATGCCTTTTCTAGATCAATGAAGACCAGATGTATGTTTCTATACAACTCCAACAACCTCCTTCTTGCCCTAGCATGAATCGGAATGGGTTTTTGGAGACAGACACACCCTTCATCCTTAACTCGACCGCACTCTATAAACTTGAATAGTATGACTTAGTAACTTGATACCCTGTAGTTGTTGCAATTCTGAATATCACCCTTGTTCTTGAAAAACGAAACCATCATACTCGACCTTCATTCTTCTGGCTTTTGGCTGTCTGGGGCAGAAGATGCAGGAGGGGAGTCACTAAGATGGTTCAGTAAACTCAAGGTACCTTCCTAGTTTCCTATCATTTAAGTTCCCCCTGAATGTGATAATCCTGCTGTGGTCTTGCCTGAAATCATAAAGGAGAGCATCTTTATGGGAGGCAAAGCTGAAAAGGCTCGGGTAGATAGTTGTAATTGGCGAGCTTTTATTGAGGAGTTCAACATGAAGAAATCCCACTATGCCTGAATGTGTTTCCCAATGCGGTGCCAGTGGGTAGGTGGGGTGGGGTGGGGTGGGAGAGGCGTAGCTGTGGTGATCCAAGGGTTTAGTAGATCATATTTAGTGCAAATAACCTCCCTCCGAAGAGAACTACATTCACAATTGAACCTGCATTTCCATTTGCATTGAAGAATGCTGCTATGTGCCTTCAAATCTCTAAAATCGCCAAATCCCCCTGTTTTCTTGTATTTGATAACCAAGTCTTGTTTGACCACATTAAAAGTTTGTCACAGTTGCCCTATCAGAGGAATGCTCTATGAAGTATGTCCAACTCTTTAGAGAAACTTTGCAGCAAGGGGATAGAGCCATAGTATACATGGGTAGAGAATCGCACCTCACTTTTGATAATCACCTCTCTTCCGCCCAAGAAAAGATGACCTATTTTCCAGTTTGACTTCTCATATTTCTCTAAATCATTTCCCCAAATGGAGATAGGATTTGATTTAGCATCGAGAAACTAAAATTCATCATTAATCTTTTAACTAAGTTAACAAAATATCTATTCAATAATTATTAACATTAAACGACAACATAATCGGTGAAATTCCACGAGTGAGGTCTGGGGAGGGTAAAATGTACGCAAACCTTAGCACTACCTCATAAGAATAGAGAGCTTGGTTTCGAAAGACCCTCATCTCAAAAAAATGTTATCACCAAAAGCAGAAAATACTAGATATGAAACAACTAAAGTGGACAACAAATGAAAATCTATAAAGACAATAAAGGTAACAAAATAAATGACGGACAATAACAACACAATATATAACGACACGACTACCTCTACTAACCTACTGTATCACACGGCCCGACATCAGCCTATCCTACTAGTCTTCTAACCTTCTATCCTAATACGCGACCCCCACTACTTTCTACCTAAGGTCATTTCGGTGATACGAAGCTGTTGATACGAAGCTGTGCCATATCCTGTCTAATCACGTCCCTTTAATACTTTTTTGTTCTACCTCTATCCCTCCGCGTAACCCCCAAATCCATCCTCTCGCACCTCTTGATTGGAGCATCAACACTTCTTCTCTGCACATTCCTAAACTATCGCAGTCTCGCTTCTCTCATTTTGTCTGCCATAGGGGCCCCTTCTAACTTCCCTCGAATGGTCGCATTCCTAATCTTATCCTCCGTGGTATGTCCACACATCCATCTCAACATCTACATCTTCGCGACATGCATCTTCTAAACATGTGAGTTTTTGATTGGTCAGTGCTCCACCCTATATAGCAGAGATAGTCTAACCACTATTCTATAAAACTTGCCTTTCAGTTTAGGTGGTATCTTCTTATCACATGATACTTTGGAGGAAACTCTCCATTTCGCCCATGTTGCCCAAATACGATTTGTGACATCGTCATTGATATCGCCACTACTCTGGAAGATGGACCCAAGATACTTACAGTTTCTCTCTTTGGAATAGGTTGAGTGGCAAGCATCACTTCAATGTCTGCTTCATCCCTCGTACCACTACATTTGCACTCCATGCATTCTGTTTTGGTCCTGCTCAGTTTGAACCTTTTGGATTCCAAAGTATATCTCCAAACCTCCAATTTGTCATTAACTTTAGCCTGAGTCTCATCAATCAGTACTATGTCATCTGCAAATAGCATACACCATGGCACCTCCTCCTGGATAGATCGTTTCAGCTCATCCATTACTAAGGCAAAAAGAAAAAGGCTCAAAACAAATCCTTGACGAAGTCCCATCTCAACAGGAAAATACTCCGAATCTCCTCCTACCGTTCTTACCCGAGTTTTGGCTCCGTCATACATGTCCTATATTGCCCTAATATACATCATTGTAACACCTTTCGCCTCTAGACATTTCCATAGGACATATCTCAGAACTTTGTCATAGGCAATTCAATAATCATTATATGTTAAAATTAATTTATAATTTTACACTTGTTATTGATATGATGTAATTAAACATTTTTTGGACATCACTACTTAAGACTACTTTATGGTGGTAAGAAATGTTGTTAATTTAAGAATTCAAAAATTAACGAATTTAACTATTGTACAATTCTTTTTGAATATATTGTTGCTTTATTTTTTTTATTTTGCCTGAAATTTCTATTCTATGAACAATATTGAGTTAGCATCATCTAAATTGAGTTCTAATTTAGACTAGTAATTTATATAAATCAATCACACTTGAATGTAGTTACCAATGTTAAGTTTACATTTTTTTAATCAACTAGTTTATTATAAATTTAATTTTTTCTAATGGTGAAGCATTACCCAAAACGAAATATTAAAGAGCTGACTCGGGATCGAATCGTTTCAAGCACTTGGTTATACTTTACTAAGCTAGGTTGAGCACTACTCGATATCGTAAAAAGCTTGGTTGAGCTCAACTCAGTTGGCTCCTGTTTTCATTTTGACACTTTAACTAAGGCCAATACCTTTTGAACACCTTGCTCTGGAGTGGCTAGGGGTGCCAAATGGGCAGGTTGGGCTAAATTTAGGCTGAGTTAATAAATGAGCAGGTTCTTGATCGGCCCAAAAGCTACTTGGGCTAAAATCCTAGTTATAGCCCAACCAACTCAATTCTTATCAAGGTTTTAATAGCCAGGCTTGTTCTTTTAGAAATTTTTAGTATCCAATACATTTTTTTCTTTCTTTTTTATAACTATAATAACATATCAAATAAGAAAAATGTCTTTCCAATAATATTTTGACAAGATCTCTCATGTGTCAATTTGGGCTACATATCAACCTAATTCTTATTGGGCTGAAATGGGTGGTTTCGACTAAATGGGGCACAAGGAAGTGACACCCAAGTATGAGCGCCTAAATGCTCAACTATAACTTCTTTTCATCTTTTTAAACCTCTTTCTCCTTATCTGCTATCTGCGGCAACCGCCACCTCCACTATTTCAGATTTGATTATCCACCACCTCCCCTCCTCTTTCTTCAAATTCAGTCGCGACCACCTTCTTCTTCTTCCCCCCATTCCATATCAAATCTTGCGATGGAATGACCACTATCTTCCTGTCCATTAAATCTGCCCCCACACGAATATTTCAGTCATTAATGTGGACCACTAGAACACAATCTAGGTCCGCAGAAAAAGTGGATACACAATGATACCGCTGGTATATTCATGTGCACAATTCCTTCAGCAAAGGTCATAGAAGAGGGGTGGAATGCAGCATCTTGGAATTCCTTAACAAATTATAAATTCAACGTAGAACAATCTCACAAAATGATAAGGAGAAGAGAGAAGTGAATTGGAAGAAAACAAAAGCAAAACAACAAATAAGGGATAAACACAAATTAGGAAGTCACAATAAATATAAGGGGCTTTAAATGGCCGTGACTGAAATGGTCACTGCATCGTGATCTTCAACTAATTCAGTTACTGTAGATGTTGTTGGAGAGGGCTAGTGTTTTTCATCAAAGAAAGAGGAGAGCAAAAGAGAGAATTGCAGCGAGGTGCTCATTGAAGAAGGTGATACTCTGTCAAGTGTTTGTGAAGTGTGGACCCACGAAATTCTTCCCAAAAATCAATTGTGTTGGAGAGCTTTAGCTCTCTCTTGTTGAAAAAAGAGGAGAGGAAGAGAGAGAGTTCCAGGGGCTCAATGGCAAAGGTGATACACTGGCAAGTGTGGAAATGTGGACTCACCCAATTCTTCCACAATTGTAAATATGTCCGCCCTCAATATGCAACCACTTTAGATCGCTAAACTGTGGGAAATAATGTAATCAATTTTATTGGATTTGATGTTTATCCTTTTGCCATGAAGGATTTGATCGAAGGATGCCTACCATGAGCACGCAAAGGAGGTCTGATTGATGTGTATCTTTGTAGCCTTTTTCTGTTTTGTACTTCTGTTACTGATGTATATTTTTTGTTTTTATAATTGATTTGATTTGCCACAGCATAAGAGAGTGAGCTCCCACCTCTATTGGATTTGGACTGCCAAATTTGTGTTTAGTAGGCATCATTTTTGTTAGGACAGAGTGTTCAATTGAAACTTTTCTTAGTTGAAGTTTCAAAATAAAAATTGTAGCCAACATTAGGGGGTTATTTATGCATTTGGCCTAGATTCCATATTGCAAACTCTGGAACAGCTATTAGATTCTATATTCATGTCAGTTCATTGTTTAGATTGTGCTACTTTGCAGGTCAAAAAAGAGAGAGAAAAAGAGGAGAAAGAGAAGAGAAAGGATAAGGAGAGAAGGGAGAAAGAAAACGAGAAGGAAAAAGAGCAGGAGAAGGAGAAAGAAAGGGGAAAAGAACAATCAAAAAAAATTGAGCCATATAGCGGGACTATGGATGTAACAGACAGCTATGAGAACAAAGAAGAGAGAAAAAGAGAAAAAGACAAAGAAAGGAAGCATCGGAAGCGACACCACAGCTCTAACGATGAGGTGGCTTCTGACAAGGATGAGAAAGAGGAACCTGAAAGAGACAAAGAAAGGAAGCACCGGAAGCGTCACCATAGCTCCAACGATGAGGTGGCATCTGACAGGGATGAGAAAGAGGAATTTAGAAAGTCCCGTCGGCATAGCAGCGATCGTAGAAAGTCAAAGAAGGTTCTGATATCTCCATTTAAAGTTAGTTCTCTGTTCTTATTATGCTCTTTGGCAGTCTGCAATATTGAGATTCTTTCTCTGCTTTCATGACAGCATGCACATTCACCTGAATCCGATGGTGAAAGTCGGTATAAAAGACACAGAAGAGATAGGGATGGATCACGTCGAAATGGTGGTCATGAAGAGCTAGAAGATGGTGAGCTTGGTGAAGATGGAGAAAGTTGAGTAGTTCTTGAAGTTTTACTAGCATGTACTACGGAATGCTGACACCTGCATCTGGCATCTCATAATGTTTTGACAAGTATTTTACTGACAATGTCTATGCATCTAAAAAGACTTGTTAGAATTGCTGTAGCACTTGGTAGTTGCAACTGGGATCTGGAACAATTGATGTGCTCCAAATATTGACAATATCTCCTATACTTTGTATTGTCAGCTTCTATTTTCATCTTGAGAAGAAAAAATAGGAATCAAAGATGAGTGTGTCACGATTGGAGGTTTGGTGTGTTTTAATAGCTTTCCCGTGCACTTTCTTTTTTCGTTGCACTTGTACTTGCCTCTGGACAGATTTCCTTATTTACCTGTCATATAATGGCATCGAGAAATTGATGGTGGCAGTCTGCCGAGGATTTCTCACCCGCTTTGTTTTATAAGTTAAGTTATACGTATCTTTCAAGTTGGCAAATTTGGATTATTTATCCTTGTGCCTCGGTAATCATTTTATTTTGTCCGAGGCTAGTTTTTTAGTGTATGAACGTTGAGCCTTTTGTGAAGAGTCCAGGATTAATTTCGGTTGTATTTGATGTGAGTCCGAGTTCAAGGTTGGTTTACATTTGAATCTCTGGTAAAAACAATAGTGAGCTCGGACTAATGTCATGTAACTTTGCTCCAGTTCAGAGTGAATTGCCCATTGAGGTTTCTATGCTTTGTTGCTGGAAAGGTTTGGTGTCCTGGTTAGACATGAAAAAGGAAAGGATGTTTCAGCCAGTCATAATCGGAAAGTTTATTGGTCATAGTTCCTAGATAAGTTTACTTGAAAAGGATCGTTTGGTGTGATGAATAAGAGAAGCTAGTTCTAGAATAATTTTTTAGTGACTTAATTCCTTATTTGGTTGCACATGTGGAATAACTTGTTCTAGGATTAATAATTAGTCGTGGGATGAGTTATCCTTTTGGAGTAACAATCATAGGATAACTTATCCTGGGATAAAGTATGTGAAATAATAAAAATGTTCCTTGTAAACTCTCTTTTATACACTATTTTTATATTTATGTATATTAACATATTTTTCAATAATATTTATAATAATATTGACAATATTGGTTAATCATTGTTTTTATATATTTTTTTATTACAAAATTATATTTTATAAATATAATTTTTATTTATGAATATATATTT
>JAOTQJ010000099.1:7882122-7897288 GCA_025642045.1 Solanum sejunctum | reverse complement strand
ACTAGTGCCAATTGTTGATTCTTTTTTTTGTGTTGTTATGTTATAGCGTGTAATCTCAATAGACACAACATTTTGAATAGAAAAATTAATTTTAACTAAATACTTTATTATTATTATCTCATTAAAAATAAATAAAATAAAATTTTACTTTTATGTAAATGATAAATATTTTTTGTGACAAAATAAAAACTAAAATATGATACAAAAATTGGGAGGGAGTATAATTTCTTTGGTATCGGTTAAAGGGTGTGAAGTATTGTGGCGGGGAGGGAAGGGGGGGAGGTGCAGGAGGATGGTCATAAATTAAAAAATCTAGAATTAATAACAACCAGCTCAATTGTTGTCTTATTCACCATTTGTCATGCTTCATAAATAAACGTCTTTTTCTCCAATTTACAAATACAACTGAAAGTGGGAACATATTTAATGCCCCTTTTTTCACTGCCTACTAATAAATGAATCCACAATTTTTTCCTTCCTCCCTATATATGTCCATAAAAGAATTTCAACTTCTTAGCTATAGCTCATTTATAAATATATACCTTGCCTGCTTACCTCCAAGTTGCAACAAAATCCAAAAGAAACAATCTAAACTTAAGAGAGATTTCTTTATCTTTTCGATATAATACACAAATTAAATTGAACTAAATGGACTAACATTATCATTGTGCACCAGGGACTTTGGATTCAATTCGGGTCTTGATAGGTTTCAGTTTTAGACTCATGCTCTCCGGAGAGAGAAGCTCAGGGGAAATACAAGATGGTCTAAGAGGGATCCTTGGACTGCCACTGAACTGGTTAGGTCTGTATAGTCCATATCCCATGAGGAAATACTCCATTGGTATCAACATTACATGTGGCTGTTCTTCTGTCACGATTGATCCACATTCCTCTACCTGCAAATTGCAATAACAATCCAATACCTTTCGTCAATAACACAATTTCCTATATTATTCAACATTTAATTAATGTACGATAATACATAAGATCTACAAATCAACACAAGATCCAATTTATATGCCAACTTATAGATCATATTTTTAAAAATAATATATTATTAAATAGGTACACATAACGTCAATCATGACACTTCTGCGTATTCTTATGACCATGCACATCATTTTATTAAGGTATACACTACAAACAACTTCTTGCCTAACTGCCAAAACATCATAGAAATGAAAATTAGCTAGCCATACATAACTTATGAGCATAATTTGTTGTTAAAGATTAATTAAGGTGAAAGTCAGGCATACCTCCACTAAAGCACTGAATCATCTGTCCAATTTAGCAGTCATGTGAAGAGCCTCTGAATGAAAAGGAGAACTATCACCAACAAATATAAGGGTTCGGCATTGTAGTTTGTTCAATCCTTGTGTGATATCTGGTCTCCTGCTCATGTGCAAAATCAGATTAGGGAGGTCTAATTGTGTGACTATTCGAAAACAATATATTGCTATCTATATTTCATGTAGTGAGACCAAGTTTCCCACCCGTCAATAGCTTGTAGAAATCGTAAAATGTTTATGCTCTGCCTCTTATCTAGCAACTAAAAAGATAAAAAAAAAACACCAAATACAATAGTAAAAGAAAAATTAAGATAAGCAACGCAATAACCTAAAGAAGGTAGAAAAAGACTAGAATTGACTAACATTTACAAACTAACTACCAGAGATATGAGGCACTTACTCTTCTGCATGCTTGAGCTATATCTGATTCTGGAACTTCTGTAGAGCCTCCAACCTCCTGAAATAATTAAAGCAGCCTCTTTATTCAATATGATTACTACAAAAAGAAAATAGACATAGAGCAGATAAAATAAATAATAGAACACAACTGGTACCTTGCTAAAGTAGCGGTATAGTAAAAAGTCTTTCAGCAGACCACACATTCCATAGAAGTAAAGTAAATTCAACATGACCTACATGTGAATAATTTTCTCAACTTCTGTGAATCTTATTTTCTTCTCATTTGAAAAATAGTAAAAGAAGAAATGAAATATGACCTTATTACAAAACCATTCACTCTAAGAAGGTGCTTTGCATACAGAGGAAACAAGAATCAAACCAAAAACACGTTCTCTATGTTTTATCTACAATATAAGATGCATGTTAGTAAAATAGGAGATCGACCAATAAGAGGAGTATCATATAGTCTATTTTGAAAAACAAAATTACCGCGAATAAGGTGAGTATATAAGCACCGGCCGTTACTCGCATACACATTACTGACCATAGCCTGAAAATAGTATGAAATATTGCTTAAAAGAATTCATTTTTTATTTTTCCTGAAAGAGTCCTTGCTTAAAAAATGTTATCAAGAAAGGACTAAAAAAAAAGCAGACATAGATCTCTCACAAGTTACAAGAAAAGAAAGAACATCTGTTATCCTTGTACAATCATAGTTGAATATATAGAGTAACTGAAGCCCGAGAAATTACCCAAAATAATTAAGAACCTCAACTATTTGATCTGCCAAATCATCCACTGAAGGTAGATGCTCCTCTGGACAAATTGCTGCAGCTTCCAACTATAAGAACTCTTGTGAAAATTAGATGACACTATGAGTAATGGAGATATATTGAGTCTATTCTAATGGAACATAGAATAGAGAGCCAAAACCAAAATAAAATTTACATTAATGGAAACAATTTATCCAATTCACAGACCTTATGCCCCGGAGGACTTATGTGGTAGATGCAAAAGTTATGGAGCAGCAATGAAGCTACTTTCGGACAGAAGAACAATCCTTGAAAACATGACATATCTACAAAAAGAGTGTTTGAACATAAAATATTATAGCTATAATGATCAACAACAAACAAGCAATAATATAAACAATCTGATAGCACATAAACAACATCCTGAAAATGGAAAATATGGATATCATGATTCAGAGCTAAATCTGGATAAGTTATCAGTGGTGGCTTCTCTTGATCTCCATAAACTATAACAGACACAGACCCGTAGCCAGTGTGTACAATGTGCTCCTGAATAGAATTTATTTGTTCAAGTTAAGTAAATCATGAATAACCACACATCCATTATCTAACATCTAAAGAATACTAATTCCTCTTAAGTTTAAAGTTGAACGGAAAAAATCTCCACTAATTAGTATGATTCGGTAAATCAGAAAAGATTTAATGTAGGACAATTTCAATTCCTTTACTTACACAATATTACTCACACCTCAAGTAGAAAACATGTTTTCTTTTTTTCAAAAATAATTTCTCCCTCACTACTTGTGGGATTACAGGGTATGTTGTAATTTCCCTCCTCAACAATGTGCAATAAACATAAAAATATGATCAGCTCACTACACATTAAAATATAATGTCAAACAAGAAGAAATGAAATTTTGGATTACTGAGTTGATTGACTATATGATGATGAAAGGAATGTATATATGTTTGATTAGATCATGTAAAGCACCTATAGTATTGCAAGTGAATTGTTGGGCTCTCAGGTTGTTATGCTATTGAGAATCGTTGATGAGTTATTGAGTCCCTATGCTAAGGTTTATGCTCTTATAAATTATGATGCCTACTAGAAGAGATTATGAACTATGTTATATATTTTACTGTCTAGTACAAGGCCAATTTCTACATGTAGGGGTTATAAACTATGTTGTACACCTTACCCTCACGTACGAATCAATGCTACTCACTTACTCATATCTACATGAAGGGGTTATGAACTACGTTGTACTCCTTACCCTCATGTATGATTTGAGGCTATGCAATGTACTCATATGAAGGGGTTATGAACTATGTGATACACTTACCCTCATATGCGATGTAACGCTATGTATTATCCCATGCTCACATATAGGGATTATGACTTATGCTACCTTCTACCCTCATGTGCTATTCATTATCTCATGTACTTTCATTACCTACTAGAAGGGTCCATGACTCATGCTACATCCCTCACCCTCTAGCACAAAGTATTTGGATGATCTTTACAAAGTATTTGAATGATCTAATCATGTCACCTTATTGGGTTAATAAGCTATGTAAGAATGATTATTTTCAACTATGTTTTACTTCAAGCATTGTTCATGCATGCCATGTTGCTAATATACTACCTCTTGGTATGATTATGCATTTTGATTATAATACCTATATCTTGTTGCATTGCATCCTACATACTTGTTACATTCCTACATACTAACGCATACTCTATGCCTACATGATATCACCATATAGAAATCGAAGCCTCGCTTGAGCATCTCCATCCACGTGGCTAGTACGATTTCACTCAAGATTGTTGGTGAGTCCTCCATTCCAGGGACGTTGCTTATGATCCCATGCTATGTTCTAAGATTATATTTTTTTAATGTTTATATTGACTATAAAGGTGATCCTAGTAGCTTATCTTGGCCCCCGCTCTAATCTATATACTAGAGGTGTTGTTGGACATGTCATGTGTAATGTTATAAGCTTTGACTCTCTCTTGACTCTTGATATTTATTATATAAAAGATGCCTCTTAGCCACAGTTATCCTTATTTACTATCTCTTGTTTTTCTTTTATTGCTTCCGCGATCAAAGATATGTAATGATATGTTAAGAGGCTTACTTGGACTCCCTTTGAGTTCCCCTTGCGCCATGTCATGTCCAGGCCCTAGGCTTGGGTCATGACAATTAATCTCATTGAGTTGGCTCAATCTAGAGGTGGCTACATCATTCCAATCCAGATTCAACTTCTTCAATGCTCACATTGCTTTATGTTCAAGTTCCACTGGCAAATGACATGCTTTTCCAAAAATAAGTTGATACGGGGATATGCCTATAGGGGTCTTGAATGTAGTTCGATATGCCATAATGCATCATCCAGCTTTCGTGACCATTCTATTTATTTTGATTACACAGTCTTAGATAAAATCTGTTTAATTTCTATATTTAACACTTTCACTTGCCCACTCATTTGGGGATGATAAGGCATCGCCACCCTATGCTTTATTCTATACTTTTCAAGAAGAGCTTTAAAAAATCTATTGCAAAAGTGAGAACCTCCATCACTAATGATAGTACAAGAGGTACCGAATCTCGAGAAGTTATTCCTTTTTAGGAAAGTTGTGATACTTTTACCCTTATTATTAGGTAGAGCCATGGCCTCCACCCACTTTGATATTAATCCACAACAACTAAGATGTAGTTGTTTCCATGTGAGCTAACAAATGGTCCCATGAAATCTATCCCTTAAACATCAGAAAACTCAATACCAAAATAGGATTTAGAGGGAGCTCATGCTTGCGAGTAACCCCACCTTCTCTTTGGCACCTATCACAAGCTTTGGCATAGTCATGAGCTTCTTGGTGGATGGTGGGTGAATAATACCCACATTGTAAAATCTTTTGGGTTGTTCAGATCCAACTATGATGTCCACCTACTAATGACGAGTGGTTGCCTCAATTATGCTCATCATTTCGACCTCAAGAACACAGTGACAAATAATCTTATCAGCACATACACAGAATAAGTATGGGTCATCCCTAAAGAACTTCCTCACATCATGCCTAAACTTTCAAAGTTGATGTGTGTTTAAGTCGTGTGGCACGATAACTCACCAAGTAATTTGCATAATCTGCAAACCAAGGTATCAGATCACGGGTGCAAACAACAATCTCACATTAGGGAAGGAATCATTTATCTCCAATACATCATCAGATTTCCTCATTGCCCCATCTTCCAATCTGGATAAGTGATTTATAACTTGATTCTATGTCCCTTTTCTGTCAATGACATCGAAATTGAACTTTTACAAGAGAAACACCCATCTCATCAACCTTGGCTTTGCATCTTTTTAAGACATTAAATATTTAAGTGTTGAGTAGTCTGTATGCACCACCACTTTTGCTCCCAACTGATATGATCTGAACTTTTTGAATGTGAAGACCAATGCAAGTAACTCTTGTTCTGTGACAGTGCAATTCTTCTGGGCTATATTTAGGGCTTTGCTGGCATAATATATGGGATATAATATGTTCTCCTTGTGTTGTTCCAATACCACACCTAGAGCAACCCCACTTGTATTACATATGATTTCAAAGAGTTTGGACCAGTCTGGAGCCACAATAATTGGTGCTGAGATCAACCTCTTCCTTAAATCTTCAAAGGCTTGCATACATGCATCATCAAACATGAACTTAGCATCTTTCTCTAATAATTTACACAATGGGTGTAAAATTTTAGAGAAGTCTTTTATGAACCTCCGGTAGAATCCTACATGTCCCAAGAAACTTCTCACAATTTTTACTGAGATGGGTGGTGGAAGCTTCTCAATCATCTCAATTTTAGCTCTGTCAACCTCAATGCCTTTCCTAGATATCATGTGTCCTAACACAATACCCTCCTTCACCATGAAATGACACTTTTCCCAATTTAGTACCAGATGAATTTATACACATCTTTGTAACACGTCATGTAGGTGCACCAAGAAATCCTCAAATGATTTTCCAATAACACTAAAATCATCCATGAAGACTTTAATAGTACTCTCCACCATGTCTGAAAAGATGGACATCATGTATCTCTAAAATGTTGATGGAGCATTGCTCAACCCAAATGGCATCCTCTTATTAAATGCGAAGGTGCCATAGGGGCATGTAAATGTTTTCTTCTCTTGATCCTCTAGAGTAATGATGATTTGATTATAAATAGAATACTCATCGAGAAAATAGTACAACCCCTTTTTTACTTGTCTGTCAAGCATCTGATCCATGAATGGCATAGGAAAGCATTCCTTCCCTATCGAGGCATTGAGCTTTTCGCAATCCATGCACACCCTTCATCTTGTGACTGGCCTCATAGGGATCAATTCATTGTTAGCATTAGGTACCACTGTGATACCCCCTTTCTTTGGAACACACTATACTGGGCTTACCCATTCCCTATCAATGATTGGTTAGATTACTGCTGCATCTAACCATTTCATGATCTCTTTACGAATAACCTCTTGCATAGGAGGATTTAGGCACCTTTGATGCTCAATGCTTGGCTTGTAGTCCTTGACTAACTGGATTGTATTTGTACATATCCCAAGAGGGATACCAATAATATCTATAATAGCCCATCCAATGGGCCTTTTTAAATTGTTTGAACATTGTTACAAAGGCATCCACTTGCTCATCATTCAAGTCTGCAACTATTATGACCAGTAAAGTATAGTTGACTCCCAAAAATGCATATTTCAAATAAACTGGAAGTGCTTTTAATTCTAATACAGTGGATCTTCTATGGAGGGCTTTGTAGGTGGTGTTCTCGATTCTGCAAATTTAGCTCTAGTTTAGTTTGGCATCTAGTACCAAAAGACACCCTATAGAGCAGTTATTGTCTTCTCATAGTCTGAGATACCATCACTGTCAAATTTTATAAATACTGGCTCCAAAGTTTCAACCTAGTCATAGCTCAAGTAGTACCTCTGGGTCTTCATCATCAACAGTCTCGATAATCGAAACCACTATTACATCATTGTTTTTCCTTGCTTGTTGACACACATTGAACACAACCTTATCTTTACCAATTCTGAACATGAGCAGACCTTTCTCCATATCAACCAAGGTGCAACTGGTAGATAAGAAAGGCCTTCCCAAAATAATAGGAACTTGAAAATCAACCTCACAATTAAAAATCACAAAATTTGTAGGAAATATGAATTTTTTAACGTTTACCAACATATCATAGAGCATCCCCATGGGTTTCTCCATAGTCCTATCCACCATCAACAACGCATCTTAATTAGAGTAAGGGCACCCAAACCAAGAGGTATCAAATTGATTCTAGCACCCAAATCATAAAGTGCTCTTGGGAACTCTATATCTCTTATAGTGCAAGGTATAGTGAAAGCAGCTGGGTCTTCATCTTTTGAGCCAATGACTTAGTAGTGATAGTACTACAATCTTGAAGCTCTATAGAAATCTCTTGACTCACAGTCCGCATTTTAGTATCCAAGTTTTTCATTTACTTTGCATAACCCAGCATTTTCTCCAAAGCTTCAATAATAGGGATGTTGATTGATAGTTGTTTAAGTATAAAGAGAATGTGTTTAAACTTGCCTTCCTCCTCCCTCTTTTTAAGTCTTTGAGGGTAAAGGAGGAGTAGGCCTTGGGATGGGCTAATACTTCTGTGGTTCTTTAGCTACCTCAGTCGCCCTATCTTTGACACAATCATCCCTTTCAACCATATCCTTATCTACAACTATCTTCTCACGAACATCTTCTACCTCAAGCAACATAGGAGGATCAATGGTACTCTTCTGCCTCTACCAGTAACTACTATGAATTGCTCTTCATTCTTTGAATTTTTAACTGTGTTGCTAGGCAATGTACCTTTTTGATGCTCATTTAACGAAGTTGACACTTGACCAAATTGTTGCTCGAGTTGGTTAATAGCCATAGAATGAGACTCTATCTTTTGATTAATGCTTGAAATATTGAAATTCATGCCCCTTAGAGTTTCATCTTATGTCTCAGACTTTTTCAATAAAGAACAAACATCTCCTCAATTGTAGATTGCTTGTACCGGCATCTCGGTTATTTGGTGGCACATATGGACCATTTCTAAAACCATCTTTTCTGCCCCAATCTACTTCAAGACCCCTATTTCTCTTATAATAACCATCTTGGTTGTCTCTATAAGCTTTATCTCTACCATAGTTCCAACCTTGGTTTCCTTGACCTTGGCACCAATAGTCTTGATTGGATCCTTGGGGATTAGTTGGGAAACCCCCTGTCTAATCATTCACAAAATAAGCATCCTCCTCAAAATAAGACTCCTTATACATAGTTATACATGGAGGTTGGTGAACTACTTCATTTACTCTTTCCTGATTCTGCTTGATCACAATATCCATGCTTATGCAAAGTTAAGTTGTTGCATAATCTCCTCATTAATCTTGGCTTGTTTTGAACCAACATTAATATCACATGAATTCCTCATAAAATTTCTATCCCCTTGTCCCCATGCACGATTCATCTTGACAACTTGTTCCATACATTCAGCAATGCTTGCAAATGGATGATCTAAAAACATGCCCCCTATAAAGGTATATCATAGGATTGACTATTCTTATCAAGGGCACAGTAGAAGATCTTTACCAAAGCATCATCAATTATCTTGTGATAGGGATGCTCCTCAAATGCTTAGTAAATGGATCCTATGTAGTGCTAATTGAATCACCAGAAAGTTGCTCAAAGTTGTTGATTTGATCCTTTAACTTGAGCTTCTTCGATCTAAAGAAGTACGTCTCCAAAAAAGGCCTTCTACAAATCTGCTCAACTAGTTATTGAACACTGTAAGAGCTTATATATCTATAACAACATTGTCTGTAAGAGATAATGGGAAAACATAGAGTCCCAAAGCATCCATAGACAAATTTTGTGTCCCTATCACACTCTTATAGACAAATTCCACATTTTGCAAGTGGTTATATGGATCCTCTGATGGTAGGCCTGCAAATAATCCATGGTTTTGCAGCAATTGAAGCAAATTACTAGAAGCAGTGAACTTTATGTCAGCTGGTAGTGGTGGCAACACAATTGCCCCAGTCATATCTATAGCTATAGGGTTCAATCTATATTGATTCCACCATTAAGTATTATCATTGAAATCCCTAGGCTGTAGAATATTCTCCAAAGAAGCTGGGTTGTTATTCCAATCATAATCATTAACATTCAAATTCAAGGTTGCATTACCCGTGATCTTACCATTTTATTAGGCCATTTTTCATGTAATTCTTTGGATTATTGGATCAAGTGGAGTTAAGGGATTGCCTTGACTCTTAGTGATGCACACACACTGCTAGTATACCCTTCAAAGAAACAATAGCAAAAGAAAAATACAAGAGAACTAAAGATTAACACATAAATTACAATTACTAGTTAATTAATTAAGTCTAGTCATACTCCCAGGCAACGACGCCATATTCTTTCATCATGCCCAAGTTATACCTCTCTTTTGGAGGATAAAGTGATCATTTTCAAATATAAAACCTAGGTTAGGGTATGTGACACCTCATACCTCCATGCTCTTATATATCTATGTTTCAAACCTCATTTGTTTAGGTGGGGAGTGTGTTAGGGTCATGGGTGACTTTTAGTACTCAGACTAGTACAAGGCTTCCCTGTGGGTTGAGTTTTGGGTGTTAATTTATGCAAGGATAAATTTTAAATTAGCAAACATTTTAGCACACTAAGAACTGGATGGCCCACGATTTGTCAAATAAAAGCCCTTTGTGTTAACTTTTTGACGCACTTAGTTTCACCTCATTTAGAGTTTGGAGTCAAATGTTATGGCCATTTTATGAAAGACTGCCAATGCAGAGTTACACAACGAGACCACTATTATGGGTGGTAAGTCAGGGTAAAAGTCGTAGTTTAGGCTTGTAGAAACTTCTAAACACTCCAACATTGAGCCCAGGGATTACAGGAGGGGTCTTATGGATTATACTACTGTTTACGGTTCGTTATGGTTCCCGTAATAGGCATTTGACAAAATTTTAGGAAGGATTATTTTGGTCCTTTCCCACCCTTTCTAAGCTCTAGATTGTTATTTTTATACTCATTTAAGGTCCCCAAACTCTTAATTTCATTATTTTATTGCCAAACTCTCTCTAAAACTCTCTAAGACTTCCCCAAATCATTTTCAAATCTCCCACCCAAATTCAAGGAAACTCAAGAACTAGTTTTGGATTCCAAGACATACTACCAAGCTCCAAGTCTTTCACAACCCAATTTCAAGAAACTCAAAGTCTCTAGGTTTCAACCAATGGGTCCTTATTATGGTGACCAAACCTCCTTTTTTACATGAATTTCATATTTCTAAGTTGAATCATTTATGGATCTTACTTATTATGAATTTATAAATGAACTATATTGGGGTTTCATTAAAGTGTGATTATTTAAGTATGTCTTGAGTTATGGATCTATGATCCACTTTGAGATTTGATGAGGGGTTTCAATGTTCATTGATTGAGGGTATTACCAATTATTGGTGGGTGATTTTATATTGATTTTTCTTGCATGATTTCACCCTTGAATTGCATGGTTTTATACTAGCATTACACACCCATCAAGTGTTTGATAAAATATCCAATTAAGGTTTCTTGAGTTGTTGAAGGTCTAATACATGGCACATGATATAAGTGACCTTATGATGATGAAAGAAAAGTGTGTATATATATATATATATAAATGTTATTTTCTTGAAAAGTATCTATACTATTGCAAGTTGACCACACCTCGTTGAGGGGGTGCTTTTTTTCAACCACTATGATGGAGGGTGTGATGTCCATCAACCATGTTAATGGGTTGATAACTTGATCGCTATGATAGGGTTGTTATGTCCATTAACCATGTTGAGGGGTTGATACCTTGACCACTATTATGGAGGGTATGAAGTCCATTAACCATGTTAAGGGGTTAATACCTTGACTATGATAGAGGGTGTGATGTTCATCAACCATGTTGAGGGGTTGATACCTTGACAACTATGATCGAAGGTGTGAAGTCCATCAACCAGTTAAGAGGCTGACACCTTCACCACTTTGATGGAGGGTATGATGCTCATCAACTAATTGAGGGGTTGATAACTCAATTACAATGGATGGTAGGGTGTGACAATCCATCGTAATGTTGGTATCTTCTTACATATGTAATATATTCTAAATAAACATGTTTTACTTCAAGCATCATTCATGCATGTCATATTGCTACCATGGTATTCATTGCTTATGATGTTGCATTTTGCCTATATTGCCTATCTCTTGTTGCACTGTATCATATATACTCAGAACATTCAAATATACTAATGCATAATATATGCCTATATGATATTACCATGTAGGAATCGAAGCCCCACTTGATCATCATCATCCTCCGCATGGCTAGTATTATTTCTCTCAAAGCAAGTTGGTGAGTCCTCAACTCTGAGGACATATGAATCTTGATTTTCATTCTATGTATTGACTTTCTCTATGTTGAAAACTTATGACTATGAGGGTGAGACCAAAGATTGTCGTGGCCCCTGCTCATATCTATGTAGTAGAGGTGTTGTCGGAACCTTATGATATATTAATGTTAAAGTTGTCCCTTAGACTCGTTTATCCCAATTTACTATCTCTCGTTGTTGTTCAAATGCTTCCATGACTAAGGATGTGTAATTATATTTAAGATTCCTTCGGGTTCTCTACTCGCCATGTCATGTCTAGGCCCTATGCTTGGACCATGAAAAACTTGGTATCAGAGCATTAGGTTGTTAATAGTCCTCAACATCCTACACATCACGTCAATTAGAATCTTATTCATGGTTGTGAAGTGTACCACGACTATGAGCATGAGGCTATGAGACATTCTAGAAAATATTTCCCTTCTTCTTATTCTATGTCATGCTATAGGAGTCAAGGTAAGGTTTGTTTTCCCTAACAATTATTCTTTGCTATGCTAGATCATGCCTAACATAAAAGGAAGAAGAGCTCACACACACGAGGAACAACTAGTTCATGAAGAGTTCAGGGATGCTCTTGCCATGCTACACCAAGCAGTGACCAACCAAATCAACCAAAGGGCCCAAGCCCCTTATGCTCTCACCTCGGCATCTAGGGTAAGGGTTTTCATGAGGATTAACCCATTGGAGTTCAATGGATCTAAAATGGATAAGGACCCTCAAGAATTTGTTGATGAGGTATAAAAAGTGTTATCTATTATAGGTGTGTGGTCGGAAGAGAAGGAGGAGTTGGCAGCTTACCAACTCAAGGGGGTGGCCAAAATATGGTATACTCTATGGAAAGAGGAGAAGGAGAACAATGATGTGATCCTTTGGGATGAGTTTAAGGCAGCATTTCTCAACTAATTCTTCCCTCTTGAGCTACAAGAGGCCAAAATGATGGAATTCATGAATTTGAAGCAAAGGTCAATGAGTGTAAGGCAGTATGCCCTCAAGTTCAACCAACTCTCTAAATATGCTCCCTATTTGGCGGCTAATACAAGGTCTAAGATGAATAAGTTTGTGATGGGTGTATACGAATTGGTGAATAAAGATTGTCATACTACTATGATGATAGGTGACATGGACTTATCCCACCTCATGAAGTATGCGGAACAATTGGAGGGAAAAAGATGAGAAAGAGAAAGGGTAAGGAGACCAAGAGGGCCTATTTCATAGGAAAGTTCCAAAGTCCCAAATGTTGGAGTGGTATGGTGCCTTATGCTAGGTGCCCAAGATGTGGAAGTTGCCATGATAGCCCATAATTGAAGGGTACAGATACTTGTATGGTTGTGGTGAGATGGGTCATAAGGTAAATAATTATCCTTATAAATGCAACAAGGGTAAAGGTGGTAATGTTGATCAAGAGAGTGCTCCAAGACATAATCGATTCTATACTCTTCAAAGGAGGCAAGGAAGGGAAGAGGTGCCCGATGAGACAATTGGTATGTTAAAGGCTTTTCTTGATTTTGTTGCTCATGCTTTGATGGTTCTGTGGGTCACTATTCCTTTCATTATTCCTTTCTGTTGCTGGTAAGATTTGGCTGTATGAGTCTATTATTTCTAGAAAGGCTTATAAGGGTTACTCCATGTTCTTATTGTATAGAGTCTTGTCTTGTGAACTTGGATTGATGGGTTGGAGGTCTTAGGGTGGTTTGGCTACATGCATCTCATTCTTACAAAGAGGGTAGAACCTGTAAGGTTATAAGATAATTATTAAGGATAGGCAATCTACTTGGTCAACTACAATAGGTTAGTCATTTCTCTAAGATTGATATTCGGTTCAAGTTTTTTCCCAAGTGAGTATGAGGGTAGGTGGTATCCCTAGGTGTCCTATCAGACTAGGAGTGAGCATTTTGAGTCATGGTGGAGTTGTTTTGTTGACTTATGCACCGACTATGTTTTTGGGTTTCGTGAATAGGGTCTTAAAACCCTACCTTGTCATGCTTGTGGTGGTCTCTAGTGATAGAGTATTGACGTATTTAGAGCTTGTGAATCATTTGATGGTGATGTTGTGAATTTTGATGAATGTGAGGTTTTTTGCTAATTATAGGAAGTAAGAATCTTTGGGGTGACAAAAAGGGGTGGTTGGAGAAGTTCACTAGTTGACTAGGTTGGGAAGGATGTTGCGTGAAGTTGAGAATGGGGGTTCACTCCCAAGGGGAGATAGTGGCTTTAGGTACCAAGGTAGGCTAGGTGTGCATAAGGTTGAAAATTAAGCCTAAGGTGTAAGGGTCCTTATAGGTAGTTGAGGAGAATTAGCAAGGTGGCCTACGAATTGGAGTTGCCTATGGATATGGATATGGTTCGTCAGTTCTTCATGCATCTAGGCTGAGGAGATGTGTTGGTGATGCAAGTGCTATAGACCTCTTTGAGTTTATGGCGATTGTGGAGGATGAGTTGGCTTAGGAGAAGGTCCCGGTGGAGATATTGGATAGATAGGTGAGAAGATTGCTTAATAAGGATGCAGGTCCTTTGGGATAATCGTCAAGTTGAAAGTGCCACATGGGAAGCCGAGACGGACATTCAAAAATGATATCCATATTTCTTCGACTCTACTCAAGCCTAAAGTACAAATTTAGGTTCTCCTATATATTTTCAAGTCTTAAGTTTCAACCCTTATGTCATTATATGCATTCATGTTTATGTAGACAAGTTGATGGTGATTTTATTGTTCATGTTGAGACCTTTTTGTAAATATGTTTATGTGTATTTGTTGCATCCATGTTGGGCCAAAATCATCATGATTACTTTTTTTGTTTACGTTTCTTTGACATTCGGAGATGAATGTTCCCAAGGGGGAGATATTTTGATGCCCCGTACATCTATGCCCATTTATATCCATGTTTAAAGCCTTATTTAGGTGGGGAGTGTGTTAGGGTCGTGCGAGACTTCTAGTACTTAGACGAGTTCAAAGCTTCCCTATGAGTTGAGTTTTGGGTGTTGGTTTATGCAAGAGTCAACTTTAAATGAGCATAACTTTTAGCACACTTGGAACTAGTTGAACTATGATATGTCATACAAAATCCCTTTGAGTTAGCTTTCCGACGCACTTAGTTTCACCTCATTTTGAGCTCGGAGTCAAATATTATGGCCATTTTACTGAAAACTGTCAATGTAGAGTTGCACTATGAGACCACTTGTTACAGGTCATAAATTGGGGTACAACTCATAGTTCGGGCTC
>JAOTQJ010000099.1:7812401-7854353 GCA_025642045.1 Solanum sejunctum | reverse complement strand
TCCATCTTAGCCTATTGATCAATTAGGTCCCAAACTTTCTATTTTTATCCAATTGAGGACTTTCGACTCAAACTTAATTATGCACGCCAAATTCACTTAATACTCTAATCATGCACCATAAATATACTTAAGTTCAAATTACACGACATCCACAACAATATTTCCCAATTAGATAATTATCCTTAATTTAAAGAAAAACGGGGTCTAACACCCGATCAATCAATATATACACATTATAATAAAAAACCTTGAACATACCGATGACAACATCGGGCACCTCATCCACCCCTTGCCTTCATTGGAGAGCATAAACTTATTTTGCCTTGGAGCACCCCTTGTTGGCCTCCCTTTGCCCTTTGACCTGCATTAGCACCTTGGCCTTGAGGACGGATATCTCTATTTTTGTTTTAAGCATGTGGACAATCAGCAAACTTGTGACCCACTTCACCACAACCATAGCAAGCATTAGAGTTTCTCAAACATGGGCCACTATGGTTTCTACCACATCTTTGGCACTCAGGGTTAGACACCCCACCATTACCACCGTGGAAACTTGGGTTATAATTAAAAAATCTCTTGTTAGGAGCAATGGAATACCCTTGGCCTTGGAACTTCTTGGCTTGAGGAAATTGTCCATTTTTAAAACCTTGGAAAGCACCTTCAAACTGAGCCATCCTGAAATCCCACTTCTTCCCTTTCTAAGCTTTTTCCACACTAGTTGTTTGGCATACATCATAAGCTGAGAAAAAAATCCATATCACTCACTAGCATGGTAGTATGACACTCTTCATTAACTAAGTCGGACACTCCTAACACAAATTTGTCCATCCTATCTCTAGGGTCGACTACCAAATATGGACCATACTTGGAAAGCTTGTTGAACTTGAGGGCATACTTCCTCACACTAATAGAACCTTACTTAAGGTTCATAACCTCTATCATCTTAGCTTCTCTTAGCTCGATGGGAAAGAACTGGTTGAGGAATCCTGCTTTGAACTCCTCCCAAGGAATAGTATCATCATCTCTCCTCTTTAATTTTCATTCAGTAAACCAAATTTGGTCCACACCTTTGGGTTGGTAGGCTGCTAAATCTACTTTTCTCTCTGAATTGACCCCCATGATAGATAGAACCTTATAATCCTCATCGACGAACTCTTGGGAATCCTAATCCGCCTTGGACGTATGAAACTTTAATGGATTCATTCTTGTGAAATCCCACACCCTTAAGGTTGGTGTAGGAGTATGAGGGTATTGGACCCCTTGTTTCATTTGGTTGGTCATAGCATAGGCCAAGATTGTGATGGCATCTCGAAACTCTTCTGGGGCTACCCCACTGTCTTGAGGAGCTTGTAGAGTGGGAGGGCTCGGTTGCTCCTCAGTAGTACGGGCTCTCCTTAGCCATCCTCTAGGTATCAGCATGATCTATAAGAAACAAGAGCATTTGTTATATAGACCTTGAAGAAATGAAACATTTCCTAAAATGCCTCATATCCTCCCATTCATGGTTGTGAATGGTGCGCTTTACAACCATGGATAAGACTCTAATCGACGCAATGTGTTGGACTTCTGAGGTCCATTAACAACCTAGTACTCTGATACCAAGCTTGTCAAGACCCAAGCCTAGGTCTTAGAAGTGACATGGTGAATGGGAAACCTGAAGGAAACCCAAATAAGACTCTTAGCATATCATTCGCACATCCTTAGTCACAAAAGCAAAATAAAGATAAACAAGTGATATAAATAGAAAAGGGAAACATGACTAAGGGAAGACTTCATACTCAGAAAAGCATAGTGTCAAGCACATAGCATATACAAGCCATAATACCTAACAATGCCTCTAACTTGGAATGGTGTAAAGGCGAAGACACTACCCAGGCTCACCCCTCATAATAAGTATTCAACATAAGAAGGAGTCTCAATATAATATGAAATAAGTAGATATTGTTCCTCGGACTTGAGGACTCAGCAAAGCTTTCTCTGAGAATCAACCGAGCCACGTGTAGGAGGATAATAAAAAAGGAGCTCTAGTTCTTACATGGTGATATCATGTCGACATAAAGTAAGTGTTAGTACGTTTGAATATACTAAGTATCCTGGGTTTAGTACACCAAAGTCATAAGCCAATATATTTAATATGCATAATCATAAGCAATGGATATATAATCTCAAAATGGCATACATGATTAATGCTTGTAATAAACCATGCTTGTAAAATATTCAACTTTCATAATATATAACACATGTGTGGGAAGAGACCTTAACCAACATTGACCAAGCGAGCGCTACTACTTGGAATCCAAGGCATGTCACCTCCTTGATAAGGTGATCGAGGCATGTCACACTTGTCAAACATTCAACTTAAATAATACACAACACATGTGTGGGAAGAGACCTTAACCACTATAGACCAAGCGAGCTACTACTTGAAATCCAAGGCATGTCACCCCCTCGACAAGGTGATCAAGGCATATCACCTCTTCAACAAGATGTGGTCTACTTGTTATGGTAAACTATATAATGAATAATCCAAGGCATGTCACCCTCTCGTCAAGGTGTAGTATAACTAGATGGATCCACTAATATAGCAAGGGAATAATCATCTTCCTATGGTGGCGCCTAGTTTAGAGTCTAAAGACTTTATATAAGGGTCCCTTGAGTCGATCCCCCATCTTAAGCCTCAATCAGTGCTAAGTCAAATCCCACAAAATAATTAAAATAATCATACTTTAATCATAACATGAATAGCTTGTAAGAACATGGCTTGAGTATCACATAGACATACACGACCTCTACTAGTGAACCTAACTTGAACATGAGAATAGATCATAATCATACATGAACCCTTGCCTTAACATAAATGGCTCACAAGAGGTAAAAATCTTGAAATAGGGCTAAACTTGATACTTGCAACATCATGGTTACTTTTCTTGAATTCAATACATGCTTGAAAGACCTTAATCATCATCCAGTAACTTGACTTGTAAATCATGAAATAGATCATCAATAGCTTAAGAATTCTTGTCATGTCATTTTATCAAACACATGGTGGGTTGATGATACTTGTTCAAAATCATACAATTCAAAAGTGAAACAAGATGAGTAAACTTAATGCAAAGTAACACACCAACATGATAGTAAAACCCTCATGTAGGGTACCTTAATATCCATCACAAAAACTCATAATAGTTCATAGTTTTATAGCTCAAACGTGCATAGTCTGAATAGACAAAATCAATTAATAGAACAAGCTTGAAATAGACATTCATACATGATTAGTCAATACTTGGTAAAACTCTAAAATGATTTAGGTTCATATTTTATAATAAGATATACCTATAAGTAATAAAACTTGAATTCATGCAATTTTCATACAAAGAGATGGTTAGGCCCCACGGGTGAAAGGACCAATGGATAAAGACCCACATACTATGAACTTTTAAATCTTTGAAATGAACTTGAAGTGGACTTAGAGCCAAAACTGATTCCTTGAGTCCCAAAATCAAGCTTGAAATCCTTAGATTTGAATGAGATAATTTATAGAGTCTTAGAGAGGTTTCAGAGAGCGTTTATAAGCTATAGAGTTGAAAAATAGCTAAGTATAGGAGATTTCACTTTTAAGTGGGAATAGGGCTATGGCCCTAATTCCCTTAGGCGAAATAAGAAACCTAAGGATAATGTTAAACTGGTCCGCGCCCCTAGCACGACATGGATGAGACACAAACTTCAAATTACACCGTGGCATGCCCAAGCGCATCACAACTTAGGTGCGGACAACCATTAGAAATCATAAAATTAGCGAAAATTATTTTTCGCTACGGGTCTTCCAAAATCCGAGTTATACCAATTTCCCATTCAACTTTTCCCCAAATCCAGAATATGAAGTCACATTTTTAAAATCATGCAAAAATTTGAGATATATGAAAATTATGATTGTAGAGCATTCGGAAGCACATGAGGGGTGTTTCAATACAAGTAAGGATTGAGTTAAATATAAATATAACCCTAATGTAACCCAGTAAGATCCTCGACTCACTACTTGAATACCCCTATAATAAGAGTTATAAAATACATCTGCATAACAGATATATATAAATATTTTACAGAAGAATAAACTTCATAATAAGCTCGATAAGTTCAAACAAATATTCAAAAAGTATCACTATTATAATGACCCGAGTGTCGTGCGACTTCATAGGAGCTTAAGAATTTTAGTTTCGGAGTGTTATAGACCTAGGTGACACTTCAAGGGAGACCTCACGGTCCATGTGATGTCATACGACTCGTGTGGCCTCTAGTAAGGTTACCTTTAGCCTCAAAAACTTGTGTTGGCCCTTAGTGTGAAGTTACAAGATAAGGTACACCATACTTGGACTCCATACAAGATGTATGACACTTCATGGACGTTACAGGGGTCCATAGGGTGGCCTTATGCTAGAAACCCCACCGTTTGGGGCTAAGTGAAGGCACATGGCCTCTCACACAGCTCGTGTTACTTGACACAAGTTGTGAGGCCCATTTGTATAGCTTCTGAAATGAAAATTTTTCTATGTATAGAATCATCATCTTGTAACTCATCATAAAAGATTTTGGCCAAGGGAGGTGACATGGGCAGTGTCACGGACCGTGTGACACCAGATGGACCATGTGGCTAATTTTTTGGCAAAATTTGTAAGTGTTGGGTTATGGTTCCAAACCTTCGTCGAGAGGAAAATTTTTCTAAGTAAGGGTTCAGGGGCTAGTACATGAACTGTATAGTGCCACACAACCCATGTACCCTCCTTGACGTAGTGATAATTTTTCTATCTATTTCATTAGTGGCCATTTCATGAATTCAATTAATCCTAATGGTCTTTTGGGACTATCTATGCTATCTAAAGACTTTATAATGACCTAAACTCTATTCCTAATATTCAAAATTCGCTCCTCACATTTTAAACTCTCTAAATCATCTCAAAGAACTCTTGTGGATTGCAAACTTGGGAATCAAGAAAAACTCATTTCTTTTTCAATTTTCTCTTATGACTTCTTCATTTGGTGAACATATATGGGCTTTGATCCTTCGTTCCTTCCAATCAAGGAGACCCAAATCTTTTCAAGCAATTCTCCATGAAATTTAGCTTACTTTAAATGAGAATTTTCATTATTTTGATTTATTAAATTCAGTTGTTGTATGAGTTGTTCTTTATTTATGATGTTTAGTAACTTTAAGTCCTATTATGATGATTTACATTGATGTTATGAAGTTATGACATGCATGACCCTTTAAAGCTTATTTTGTGCATGGGTGATTTATATTATGATTTTGAATGTGAATTTAATTATGTTTTCACTTGAATTTCATATTATATTATTGATTTTAGATTGAATATCAATTACCCATGCTATTCTGACATCAATCATGGCATATGCATTCATGAACATGGGATTTTATGGAAATTTTGAAGTGGTTGATGTGCTGCCAAAATACAGCACATTTGATGCCTAAAACATGAGATGTTGTGTGTTCTCAATGCAACTTTTTATGATTTTTATGTATTTTTGTGTTTATTTTTGTAGAAAATACAAGTTGGCTTGATTTTGGAAAAAGTTGTAGATTTCATTGATTTTGAAGAACTATTGGATCTACTACGAGTCATAGCCCAAGCAACAAGTGTAGATGTTGTTGTAGCAATTAATATTGTTAAAAAAATCTAAAATTTTGACGTTCAGCCATATGAGTTCAAGGTATGAGTCATAGTCCCCTCTATGACTTGTAAGGGGTCCCTCATACCAATTAACCATGTTTATTAAAATTGGACCAAAAAATGCAAGAGTGGACTACGATAAGGTACTATGAGCCGTAGATTAGATTACAACTCATAAAGATGGATTATAGTAGTGAAGTCCAAAATGCCAAGTGCTGACCATGAAAGCTCAATTATAGCTCGTAGGTCACCTTATGAGTATAACTACTAGCCATAGCAGATGCCAATAATATTTTCTAACTATTTTAAGGACCTTTTATAAGTAGTACAAATAGTATATGTTAGGGTTTTACTGAAAACTTTCAAATAGTATTTCATCATTATTTATGTCATAGTAGTTTGTTGTAGAGAGGATTTAAGAGAGAATTTGTAGGGTTATACTTTGAGACTCAAATTTGTGGATTTAGATTTACTTGTGGATTGATCTTACGTTTAAGCTTGTGATTCTAATTTCAAAAAGGGTTTCATTGTTCTTCAATTTGTTTGGGCAAGAAATCTTATATGTCTTCTTATTTCATTGTTGATTTGTGTGCCCAAGTCATAAGTGGATAAACCCATAACATGGGGTTATGGGAACCATGAGTAGCTAGCTTAATAACCTTAATTATTTACACTTCTTGAGTTGGGTATTTGCATGTATTATCCATTTTTCTTTATTTTGCTTATTGTTTAATGGTGGCCAACATTAAGCCCCGCCTAGTGTCATGATCCCGATCAAGGTAGTGATGAATAGAAAAAGTAAATAGGTGACAAAATTCATTTGATGTGTTGTTGTCTAATCAACCAAAGATGACCAATGAGAGGTTGACTAGGACAATAGGTAATGGTTAGTTTGAC
Source organism: Solanum sejunctum (assembly GCA_025642045.1). Taxonomy (NCBI): domain Eukaryota; kingdom Viridiplantae; phylum Streptophyta; class Magnoliopsida; order Solanales; family Solanaceae; genus Solanum; species Solanum sejunctum. The sequence continues at coordinate 7,847,772 of JAOTQJ010000099.1, read as the reverse complement.
ACACTACAGTAGCTGATCAAGCGCTACAATGAAATTCGACCTTTGCCTTTGCCCAAGGGTTGGAAGAACTTAAGTTAGCTTCCTGCATGTAATGTCCTAATTTAGGTTGTGTTATTCAGGGTATTTTAGTTAGTGAATCATGGGGAACACAAATTCCCAAGTTGCTCTCCAATTCGGTTGTCTCTACAATTTATTAGTATAGTTTTATTTACTACCAACCATTGCAAATCCCCCTTTCTTGAGAATAGAGTTATTTAATACTTGAATTGATTGTTAGTGAATCAAGGTGGCAAAGCCCTGTAATCCCTTGGGATTTTATCCTAACCTATGGTTAGGTTTTATATTTGACAATGATCGCTTTATCCTCAAATTGAGCGGTATTGTTTGAGCATGGCCAAAAGTAATGACGCCATTGCAGGAAATACAATGATGTTTTGACTTGATTTCACTAGTAGTTAATTTAAGTGTCAATTTCTTAATTCACGTGTATTTTACTTTCGTTTTTGTTGTTTAGTTTCTTTTGCAAGGTCTACTAGGTGTAAGCCCAATACAAGGAGCCAAGGCAGACCCTTAGCTCCAATTAATCTTTATATCCAATATGTTGCATGGAGAATGGCCTAAGCAAACATGGATATTGTGGTTGATAAAGCCATGGATCAAAATGATTAGGATGTTGTTAGATAGGAAAATCCACCACCATGGGAAAATAGGCCACACCATAGGGATGTCAATGAGAATATATATGGTTGGAATCAATATTGGTTGAATCCTATGGCCATGGATGTCATAGGTGCTGTAGTGTTGCCACCATTACCGACTGACCCTAAGTTTATGGTGTCAAGTGGATTACTCCAAATGCTTTAGAACTATGGTTTGTTTGCAGGGTTACCTACTGAGGATTCTCATAGTCATCTTCATAATGTTGCTTTTGTGTGTAATAGTGTGATGGGTACACAAAATCTTTCTATGGATGCTATTGGGTTACGTGTGTTCCCACGATCTCTTACTGGTAATGCAACAATATGGCTGTTAGAACTCCCATAGAGCTTAATCACCAGTTGGGCAGAATTGCAAAGAGCTTTCTTAGAGAGATACTTTCCAAGGTCTAAAAAGCTAAAACTTAAGGAGAAAATCAACAACTTTGAGCAATTGCCAGGTGATTCTATTAGCACATCATGGAAGAGGTTCACCAAATGTTTGAGAATGGTTTCGGACCATAAGATCGTGGATAAGCCTTAGTGAAAATTTTCTATCGGGCTCTTAATGAGAGTAATAAAGCATGTGTTGATACCATCATAGGAGGTATATTCTTAGATCAACCATTCACAAGGATAGCAGAAAGGATGGAACAATTAGTTAAGACCAATAGAGCATGGGCCCAAAGGGAGAGAGTTACTACAAGGAGCTCATGTGCGATGACTGTTAGTTCAAAGCAAGGGAAAATCAATGTTGAAATCATGCAACAACTTGCTCAACTTGGGACGAGTGTGGACTTGGTGGTGAAAGAAATTCAAGAAAGTATTCACTCGGTAGTCCACTAACCTCCAATAGCGGCCATGTATGGCGAGTCATATCATGATGAAGATGCTTTCTTTGTTAGAGATCAAGCAGTGGGTTTCCAAAATAATGCCCAAGGGTCCAATACAGACTATTAGGTTAAAGTTTCGAAAATCAAGGTCAGAACAACAACCAAGAGGGTGCATATAGAGACAACTGTGGTGGTTATTTTTGGAGAGATAGGGTGCCAAAAGCCAAGTAGGGCCGAAGATATGGGTATAGAAATTATCCTTAGTACCTCCTTATAATCATGAGGCCGATAAGAATAATTCAAGAGTAGAAGAGATGTTTAACAAATTGTTGAAGTAGGCCAAAATCAAGATAAGACTTTGAAAGGGATGAAATATGATATTTAAAGTATTAACCAAAAGATAGAGTCCTATTTGGTAGCCATCAGGCAACTCTAACAATAATTTGGTCAAGCGCCCCTCCAATTGAACTACTTATTGAGCAACGATTAAAAACACTAAGAATGAGGGACATTGCATGGCAATTATGACAAGGAGTGGAAAAAGTATCATTTACCCTCCAATGTCGATGGTTTTTACGAGGATCATGAAAAGAGTGTTGATGACAAAGTTGAGGTTGAGAAAGAAGGTTTGGCTAATAATGGGTTGAGAGGTGAAGTGGTGAAGGAGTAAGAAAAGAACAAGATTATACCAATACCTCCTTCTTTTCCCCAAAGGCTCAAACAAAATGAAGAGGATGGTAAGTTCAAGAACTTCCTCTCCATGTTAAAACAGTTATCTATCAACATTACCCTCATTGAAGCATTGGAAAAGATGCTTGGGTATGCTAAATATATTAAGGATTTGGTGACAAAAAAGCGTAAGGTTAGCCAAGAGTGTTTGCAAGAGCTCCAACATTGTAGTGCCATTATGACCAAATCTTTAATCCAAGAAAAAGAGGATCCCAATGCGTTTACCATCCCTTGTACCATCAACGATGTTAAGTTTGCAAGAGCATTGTGTGATTTGGGAGCCAGTATAAATTTGATGCCTCATCCAGTGTTTAGAAAGCTTGGTTTTGGTGCACCTACTCCGACAAGAACGAGGTTATTAATGGCGGATAAGAGAAACCAGAGGGAATATTCAACATTATACTAGTTAAAGTGGATAAGTTTATATTTTCAGCGAATTTTGTGATTCTTGATTGTGAGATCCCTATTATTCTAGGAAGATCATTTTTGGCAGAAGAAGAGCCTTAGTGGATATGGACCCAGGTCAACTCATGTTTAAGGTGAATGATACAGAAGTCGTTTTTGACATTCACCAATCTATGAAGCACCCCGATGAACTCAAAAGTAAAGTATGGGCTGTTGAGGAGTTTTGATCACTCAAGATGACTAAGACATGCCACCACATTAAATCAAGTGCTAATTGGGAGGTAACCCAAGAGGTTATAATGCTTTGGTTTGTTTTTGATTTTATTACACATTTGTGAATTTTTAGGTAGAATTTAGAGTGTATTGACTTTTGTTTTTATATATTGAATCGGTTGTACATTGATATAATGGTGTACTTTGAGAAAATTGTGCAGGTTTTGAGAAAAGTGCAAAAACTACAGAAAATGGCATTTGAAATAGCTTCTACGACCAGGCCTATGAGCTATAGTGCACCATACAACTTGTAGCCATGCCTCGTAGAGGGTAATAGTGATCATTTGAAGTTAGCACTCACACTACGATCCAACTATACAACTCATAATCTGTGCTACGAGTCATAAATAAGGTTCGTAGTGCCCTAGTATGACCTAAAAATTTTTCTAAGTGTTGAGTCGCTTACAAGACCAAGACCTATAGGCCATAGCCAGACCTATGACCCGTAGTCGGTGTCTCATAGACCTGACTCAGGGATTTTTAACGTTAGCCTGGTAACCTTTTAGAAGAGGTCAAAAATCATTTTGACCCCAATTTACAACTATAATCATTTGCTTAAAGCCTAATCTTATCCCCCTATACTTTTCTAATCATAAATCCGGCCACCCAACCCTTTTTTCGGTGAGTTTTCTATTAGCTAAGTTTTTTTGCTTTTTCTTATCATTTTGCTCATCATAGTTTATCATTTACACCAGAATGTTTTTTGGCCTATTATTAATCTTCAAAAGTTGATTTGGTAGAACTGAGTAAATGAATTTGAGATTGAATTATAGACCAAGGCAATGTATTTATGGAATTGCTGCAAATGGAAAGGGAATTAGGGTTTTAATCCAAATGGATAGGGTTTTATTTTGATGGACAGACTTTCCGTTTTTTCTATACTTAGAATCATGCTATATTGTTTAATGTTAATCGATTGAATAGTTTTAGGTTCACAATTGTGTTGACTTGTAACAATTATAGTAGCATGATTTTGTGATTGGTTAGGCTAATGTGATAAAATTTGTGGGTTGATAAATTCTTGATATGCTTAGGAATCAAGTCCCTAAAACATTTAAGTATGCATTTAAATGTTGATGTTGGATGTTTTAGGGAATAATATATGAGTTTATTCTTGAATGTCTTAGGGGAATGATATTTTATTGTGTATTGATTGATATGATCTTGTAATGGGGTAAAGTTCTTATTAGGAATGTCATGCTAAGGGTTCGCATTACTTTATGCTAGATATATGAATGTGTGATATTGCTTTGATGCTATTAGGAATAGGTTTGTTTTGTTCTTTAGGTCCATGTAGTGAAATAATCGGTTCTTAGGTACATATTACTCCCTGCTACGGGAGTATCCTATGACTCGTAGCCTCTCATATGAATAACAATGACTTAAGGACCCTGATCACTTACTATATGAGACCCAACTATATGTCGTAGTCCCCACTATGAACCGTAGTGAGGTCTCATGGACCTAAGCCTATGTTAAATTTTGTAAACTAAAACCTTATATGAGACCTTTCTATGATCTGTAGTCAAGGCTGCGAGTCATAGCTGCATCTTGTACCTAGTTTCAGTGTTCAAAATTATTATGCATCTCTGGACTATGAGTCCATAGCATGACTCATAGTCTCCACTATAGGTTGTACCTGGATCTCATACCTACCTTCTGCAATTGGTACATTTTTGATTTTCTTATGTTTTTCTTCTACTTTTATGGATATGTTGTTGAATGTTTTGGGACTGATCATTGGTTGTTCATACTCATTTTCAGGTTGTATGGCCCCTAAGACTAAACTCATAGAAAAAAAGGGATATTAATACAAGACTTGTTGATAAGGAGTCGGGAAATGAAAATTTAGGTGGATCGAATGGGATCCACAATATCCGTATTGACCTCGAGGGACAGGTGCCTCAAACTAGGGCAGCTGCTACATAGGCTGCTTTGACCGAGGTGTAGGATATGGGTTCCTCCCAGTTTGACGAAGAGGGACATAATGATTAGTTTGACAGGGACATGCGACAAATGACTCCCACACATAAAGAGTCAGATTTAGACTAGCCACCCCAGGAGAGAGGAGATGTCGAGTCCTCAATTACCTCATCTATTTCTCCTATGGATACATATTATCATTGATGGAGTGTTGACTGGATGAAGACGATCTAAAATGAGGGGTTGGAGCCAAAGGGGCAAGGGAAGCTAGCATGTTAATTTTATGCGGAGCCCCAACTCATTAACACAAGACTGAGCCATGTCCCCAGGCTCGAAGAGGACATATGATGACATGGGATCAGAAGGTTAACTGATAAGCTCGGCAAATAATCCCTGCTCATAGTGTGGGAATTTCATGCAGACTATATAGCTACCATTCTATAGGGTCTTGCCAAGAAGAACAAAACAAGTGAGGATCCTAGATTATGAGAGGTGTTAGTTAGAGGCTGATGGGTCGACATATCGGAGGAGACAATCCACCACATGCAGTTTGGTCCTACATACAAATAACTAGAGTCTATAACTAAGTTCAATCGATGGATTAGAAATATTAGAAAGGCTATTATCTCTAAAAGTGTGGACCAGAGTACTGAGCTTCTGAGATAGGTTGCTAGTTAGATTTTCGAGCATGGTCCAGAGCCTACATGGGTCACGACACATTTAGAGCTTATTGTAAAGTCCTCTCTCTCCTTTCCTGCTAAGTTTGGGTACACTACTGTTAGGTCTTGCATCTAACCCACTTTCACAGAAATGTTATTACGTGGAGCGAGTTATTCTGGTGGCTATCATCTTAGCTGGCTATGACATTGATTTGACTCAACTCATAGAAGAGCAAATACATGAGTCAACACTCAGGAGGAACATGTGCATACCATTTATGGTACCTATTTATAGACTTTACATAAAAGTAAAGGTAGAGGTATCCCTTTATGTAGATACCGTAGTGGTAGCCCTCTATACAATTGATCCTAGTCTATTCAAGGATGATGATAACCCCGTGGCACTCCAGCGAGCACAACCTCCCAAGCCTGAGACCTTCATGCTAGAGCCACATACTAAGGGTTTGACGACTGCCAGTTCTACTACTCCAGCAGCTACAACTACTAATGAGGGACTAGAGCAGCGTGATACAATCCATATTGAGATAGGTCCTCCTACAGCTGCACCTACACTAGAGAAATCTATATCACAAATTCCTCCAATAGACATTATGTTTCCTATTGCATTTCAAGATATGGTGCGATGATTATCACGGGCTGAGGCTTAGTTGGTTTAGCTTGTAGGGCATATTAAGCCATAGGTCTGGCAGATAGTTTAAAAGTCATAGGATCGATGCAAGATATTCACTACCTTTGTTGTTGACAAGTATATTACTAAGTCTGATGCCCGAGTCAATGCCTTCAATGAGCAAGTGCAGAAAAAACTTGCCAAGACTAGGCTAGCAGACCTGTCAACCTTTCGTCAAGCGTTGACGAAGTTCAAGGCTGACCTGATTATATCATTAGCGACTATGACCACAGTTTCTATGTCTATACCAGTAGATGAGCCACTATTTGATATGTTTTTGTAGGATTCACCACGTGCTCTAGGAAAGAGACCTATTGTGAATGCTGATTTAGAGGAGAGGCACAAGCGGCAGAAGACCTCATAGGGTGATGAAGAGTTAGATGAGGAGGTAGCTGGGTTTGTCTTGAGGACATCGAGAGTAGAAGAGGAGTTGACGAGAGCCTAGGAGCTTGATCGATTGTAAGGTATTAGCTCATGCAGCACAGTTGTAGCACTTTGAAGACAAAGTACATTATTTTTGGTTGGATGTAGGTAGCTATGGACTAGGGTGAACTCTGAGTAGCGTTTAGTCCATAACTATCCCAATTTTTTTATCCCGACATTTTCTTGCCTATGTTCTTTTGACTCATGATATTGTTTTCTATTGAACCAGCATGTTTTAGATGTTGTAGATAATACTTATAGTATATGGTAAATAAAGTTTTGGCACGTATGTTTTTTGATGGTTTAAGAAATATTTTGGAAAAATTGGTACCCTTGAAAATTTTTGTTAATTAGTAGTTATTTTGCAATCATGCATGTTTGAATGGTTTAGGAATATTTGTTATAATTAAGTGAAGGCAAGTTGATGCTTGAAGCATAATCTGTGATCTTTTATTGGCAATGTATGCAATGTCATGTGTGTGTGAACTAATTGTGTTGTATTCATGCATTGTGTACTAATTTAGAACATGCCCAGTTACTTTTAGTTGGACTGTAGATTGTATGGATTAAGAAGGATCTTAGCCCTTATTCTATGATTTAGTCCATTTTTTCCTAAATCACAAACCAAATGAAAGAATTTATCCCTTGTTTCAGATGTCTGAGCCTTACATGTAACCTTTTTTTTGAATACCCAGCTAGCCTTACCTTATCAATTGAAATACCTTAATATTGGCACTAGTCTATCCTTGAACATTTTGAGCCTTGATTGAAGCAAAAAGCATAAGGTGAGGGTGCCTACCAAAAGTCGCCCTGCTTTGGGGATTGGATATTATGTACTTCACCTCAGGCTAAAAGCCTAAGTTGAGGGTAACTTATGTTGTGGTGTAATAGCAAAAATAAGGTGGTGAGTTGGGAATAAAAGTAAGAGTAGATAGTCATATAACAGATAAGAGAAAAACAAAAAAAAGATGTCTTAGAATGAGTGAAAAGGCAAAATGAGTTTGAAAATAAGGCACAAGCAGAAAAATTAGAAGAAAATACCCAAAAGAGCTTAGTTGAGAATGATAGAGTTAGTCAGGTGAAAGTGCTGAAAAATATGGTTCAACGTTGGCCCTTAGTTTCTAATTGTCCAAAATTTCATACCAAAGCCCCATGAGCCTATGTCACAAGCCCATAAAGTCCTAAAGTGATCCTAGTCCAATCGACCAATAGTCTGAGTTGTGAGTATATGGGCAAGCTTATGATGTTGATCATCATGCATGAATCTCATTTGTGAGAATGAGTAAGCATGCACAGTTCCATGAGAAACTGTTGAAATCGTATTGGGTGTTTAAAAAGGACTTATTTTATGTGAGGGCATTTGTATTCCATGGTTAGCATTTAAGATATTCAGTGAATGTAGATTGTTAATACTCCTTAACTTGTCATAGTTGTATCATCAAATGAGTCAATATGTTGTGGTTTGGTTAGTAGCTACATGATCGTGTTTTGAGAAAGCTATTATAGATACCTGAGCTGAATTTATGTATGGCATATGCAGTGGGTTGATTGTAATGTATTGCTTTATTATATACAGATTGAGTCGTTGCTTGAGGACAAGCAACGATTCCAAGTTGAGGTTGTTGAGTGCTGCAAAAATACAACACATTTGATGCCTAAAACATGAGATTTTGTGTGTTCTCAATGCAACTTTTTAAGGTTTTTATGCATTTTTAGTTTATTTTTGCAGAAAATATAGGTTTGATTTATCTTAGGAATATTTGTAAATTTAGTTGATTTTGAAGAACTACGGGCCATACTATGAGTCGTAGTCCAAGTTACGAGTCGTAGAGGCTATTCATAGCAATTAATAATGTTCAAAAAAAAAATTTAAAAATTTAAAGTTCAGTCATATGAGCTCAAGGTACGATTAGTAGTCCTCTCTACAACTCATAAGGGGAGCCTCATAGCAATTAATAATGTTTATTAAAATTGGACTAATAAATGCAAGAGTGAACTACAAGAAGGTATAATGAGCCATAGATTAGACTACGACTCATAGAGGTGGACTGTAGTAGTGAAGTCCAAAATGTCAAGTGCTGACGACGAAAGCCCGACTCACAGGTCACCCTACTAGTCATAACTACGAGCCATAGCAGACGCCAAATAGTTTTCTAATTATTTTAAGGACCTTTTTGTAAATAGTATAAATAGTATACGTTAGGGTTTATGAGAAAATTTTCCATTAGTCTCTCATCATTATTCATATCATAGTAGTTTGTAGAGAGGTTTTGAGAGAGAATTTCTAGGATTTTACTTTGAGACTCAAATTGTGGATTTAGATTCACTTGTAGATTAATCTTATCTAACCTTTTGATTCTAAATTCAAAAAGTGATTCATTGTTCTTCAATTTGCTTGGGTAAGAAATCTTCTATGTGTTCTTATTTCATTATTTATTTGTGTGCCCAAGCTAGGAGTGGCTAAACCCACAACTTGGGTTGTGGAAACCATGAGTTTCACTTATTGAGTTGGGTATTTGCATGTATTATCCATTTTTCTTCATTTTTCTTGTTGTTTATTGGTGGCCAACATTAAACCCCGCCGAGTGTCATGATCGCGAGCAAGGTAGTGATGAATAGGACAAGGAAATGGGTGACAAAATCTGATTGATGCATTCTCATCTAATCAACCAAACCCGGCCAAGGAGAGGCTAACAAGGACAATAGGTAATGGTTAGTTTGGCATACTATGGTAGCCGGCGAAGCACTACAGTGCAATTCATCCTTCACCTTTTCCCAAGGGTTGGAAGAACTTAAGTTACTGTCCTGCATGCAATGTTCTAATGTAGGTTGCATTATCTCGGGTATTTGAGTAAGTGAATTGTGGGGAACACAATGTCCCAAGTTGCTCTCCAATTTCATTGTCTCTATGTTATATTAGTACAGTTTTATTTACTACCAACCGTTGCCAAGCCTCCCCATACCTTCTTGACAATAGAGTTATTTAATGCTTGAATTGATTTTTCGTGAATCAAGGTGGCAAATCCTAGTATTCCCTTGGTACTCGACCCTAACCTATGGTTAGATTTTATATTTGACAACGATCAACTTATACTATAATTGAGAGGTACTATTTTAGCGTGATTAGTGGGTCAAGCCCAATTATCTTTTATGATATGATTTTGATACAATATTGGTTATAACAAGAATGTGATCACATATATGTCTATGATTATGGCTCTTTGAGCATTTTGGGTGCTTGCACCAATCCATATGTGTAAATGAGCTATTCCTATGCATGAATATTATGACTCTGAGCTATGATTTGGCATTTCAGCCTAAGTATGAATTATGATAAATGGTATTTGGCTTTTAAGCCTAAGAATGCATTGAAATGATTTGGTAAGGATTGCATCTATTTTTGAAAGCATGTATATGTATATATATAAATATTCTTGTGGGATGATGACTTAGCATCGATGGATTTGAGGCATTAGGGCTATCCCCAAAGGCCCACTTCATTTCCTTGAACTATTTGCCTAACATAGGTTATGAAGATCCTATCTGAAATAGGGGTTCCCGTAGGGAAAATTGCTTCATACAAAATGGGGTACTGCTAAGGTGAAGCATAATGTGATATGATATGATATATGTGAAAATCCTATATGAAATGGGGGTGTCCATAAGAAAGGTTGCTTCATACATAAAAGGGGTTCCCGTAAGGTGAAGTGTGTTTTGCTTTTAGAAAGTATACAACCTCTTTACCAATGATGGAATTTCATTGGGATTCCAAGTAATAGCTCGCTTGGTCTTACTTATGTCGGTTGAAGTCACATCCCTGCTATATATGTGCATTTTTGCATTTCATGCATCATGGATTTCATGGAATCTTGTATAACACTTTTTATTTAGATATATAATTCTTTCTATAGTATGTGCCCTTGTCATCTAACATTGAAATGCAGGTTTCATAAGTTATAAGCATTACATGCACGTATACTTACTATATTCAAAAGTACTAACGAATACCTTTTGCCTGCATGATATCACCATGTAGGGACCGAGGACTACAATCATACACGGTATGATGTTTAGCTCAGATCTCAAGTTTTGCATGTTGTGATAAGTCCTATCATCCAAGGACAAACCACCATCCTTCTACCTATAGCGTATTTATCTATTTTTACTTTGAGGGTGAGCTGGGAGTATGTCTTGGCCCCCGACCCATCTTATGTTTAGAGGCATTGTTGGACATCTTGTAAACTCCTTTACATTTATATACTAAGTGTTATGATTGGAGGTTATGTCATGACTTGATTACCTATTGTATATCATTATGTGATTTGGCTATGAGTCTTATGACTTGATTACATGATTTGTTGTGAAAGATCCTAAGTCCCGAATTGCCCCCATAGCGTGAGTCATACTTACCCATCCCTTAGTCTTTATGTGCCACCTGTTATGTGAATCCATGTTAACCTCTTTTAGTGCGATATCCCCATAGAGTGAGTCCTACTTTCTTGTCCTTTAGAATTACATGTTTATTAATTGAATATGCTTCCAAACCAATGATATGAATTTGGATACATTGAGGCTTGTTTTGATATATTCGGGTTCCCATTCACCATGTCACTCCTAGACCCTAGGTCCGGGTTGTGACAAATACATGTCTTAATTCAAACCACACTCAAAACTTGTCATAATCGACAATAAAGGAGAACAACCCTTCACCTTGACAAAGCCATGGCAAAATGTATAATGCTCTAAAAATGTACTACGGTAGCGTGTACAAAGCCCCTAACATATTACGACAGCATGGTATACCCTTAAGATATTACGGTAGCTAAATATGCCCTTAGTAACCATATCACCAATAAGAAAGAAGGATATTCAACATCACACCACATATAACTCATGAACATATTCGATACTCTTCTACAATAAAATAACATATCTAGGGCTGATAAAAAACATCACCCTGTCAAGCACGTGCTTGTCCCAACATACACCTGACAGGAAAAAAAAATTATTTTTTCATAGCTTATTTGAAAAGAAAGCACTAAAGCTTAAAGTTTCACTTACCTTATTAATAATAAGTTCCATAACATTACACGAGTAGACCACCCACCAAAATAGCCTCTACTTGCCTCAATCTATGAAAAAATATTGATTATCGACACTAATTATACTGGCCTAACTCAAGTCTCAATATCCCTAGTCTTCAAAGATTAGGGTTGAACCCTATTGCCAAATATCTTAGACTATAAATTAAAAATAAAGGTATTCTTAATCTCATTATTAAACCTAATTGGTAAAAATTCTAGTAAATATATTTTTAACTAACAAGAGGACACAAAAGAAGAAAATATATGTCCTTTATTACCCGAAACAACATTATAAAAATCAAGTTTATTCTATGTATGCATTTCTCTGAATAGCTTTGATGAACCGCTTGTTTTCTTTCAAGAGAAAAGAACAAAAGAAGTTGCGCTATATTTTTATTCTATTGTGTATGATTTGGAAAAGAAGAACAAGCACTGACTTTTTTTTTATTTCTTTTTTTAAAAAATCTTTTAATTAAAATTACTGGTGGTTAAAATTACCAATTAACCCTTCATCAAAAAAACATTAGGGTTATTAAATTCTCCCCAACTTAAAATAATGTTCGCCCTCGAACAAGCACAAAATCATACCTCTAGTGTCAAATAAGTGAGCATATCTCTCTCGCATGTCTACCTCGGACTCCCAAATAGCCTCTAGTGATTATGCCATAAGACTTCCACTAAAACTATTTTCTTTGACGTCAATTGTCGCACTTGCCTATCTATAATAGATATCAGATCTTTTTCATATGGTAAATTCTCATCAAGCTCTATATCTTTTAGATTAATGTTAAGGCTATCATCATGAACATACCATCGAAGCAAGGACACATGAAATACAGGATGCATAGAGGATGATCTCAGAGGTAAATTAAGTTGGTATGCTACCAATCCAATCCGATCTAAAATCTCATAAGGATATATCTAGGACTAAACCTACCTTTTCAACCAAATCTCATAACTTCTTTCATAGGAGAAACTTTCAAAAAGACCTTTTCAACCTTCATGAATGCCACATCATGAAATTTCTTATCTGCATAAGATTTCTGTCTACTTTTTCTGTCCATAGTCGTTCTCGTATCGCTGCACTTTCTGTAAGGGCTGTTGAACCAAATTTAGACCTAGTAATTGTTCTTCACTAGGTTTAAACTATCTAGTTGGTGACCAACACTTGTGACTATATAGAGCCACAAACGGTGTTATCTGTATACTCTATTGGTCACTATTATTATAAGCAAACTCTGCTAATGTTAAGTGGTTATCCCAATGTCCACCAAAATCAATCGTGCAAGCTTTAATCATGTCCTCCATGATTTGAATAACACGCTCAGGCGGTCCGTCAGTTTAGGGATGAAAGTTGTACTCAAGTCAACTTGTGACCCCAATGACCTCTGAAAAGACTTCCAAAACTCAGTAGAGAACTGTGCACCTTGTTCTAATATTACTGAAATAGACAATCCATGAAGCTAAACTATCTCTCAAAGGTAAATGTCTGCTAATTTCTTTGTGGTATAAGTAACCCAAAACGGTATGAAATGGGCACATTTTGTGAGTCTGTCCACTATCACCAAAACTAAGTCATGCAGCTTGAAAGTATTCGGTAGACCAATAACAAAGTCCATAGTAATCCTTTTCCACTTCCACTTTGTGATAATTAAGTTTTGCAGTACTCGACAGGGTTTTTTATGTTCACATTTAACTTGTTGCCAATTTAAACAACTAGTCACATGCTTCAAAATACCAGCCTTCATGCCTTTCCATTACTACAGACCATATGAGTCTTGATACATCTTCGAAGCACCTGGATGGATGGAGTATCACAAGCTATGAGGATCTTCAAGTCTTAGCTGCTTTACCTCACTCACCATGGGAATTCACAATCTACCATGTCGACACGAGCTAACCTCATCCTTAATTAAGAATAACTTCATGCCTCCACTCTACACTGGAACTCATAATCTTGCAAGTTGGAGACTGTCATATTGGCAAGCCTTGTATTCTCCAACTAAGGATGATCTCACCCCCATACTTGCAGGAAACTTGCTAAGTTTAACACGTCAAGTTGCTTATATCTATAAAGTATATTGTTGATATCTTAACAATAAGAAAATTAGAAGTTAAATAGTTGATACATTAGTACAAATTATATCACGAAAATTATACAAATTCAATTTCTTGTGTATACTTATGAACTATTATAATGTCCAGCAACACTAAAAAAATTATTTCTTTCCCAAAAGTTGAAAGGATATTCTTCCAATTTCATTTGATAACAATTCAATGATAGTAATCAATGATCGAATAGTACTATCATGATTGCATTTTTCTATTTAAATTTTAATAACCACTAATTCTAATTTATTTAGATTATTTTTTAAAATATTTATGGATAAATATTTATTATAATTTATTTATATTAGTTTAAAATATTTTTGTAAATCAATTTGAGAACATATGCAACGCATATGTCCAAAGCTAGTTTACATATAATGTTGGAATTGACTTAGCAGCGAGAGTCTAAAGGTCAGTCAAGAAGCTTCAAGAGCAAACTATGTGCCTCTGTAGATTCCTTTGTTGGCCTAGCTAATGAATTTACACATAACCAATGTTTATCTTTATACGGAGTCTACCTTGGCAAGTAGCCTCTATCTTCTTGTTGTGGAAGTCATATCAAATTTTATATTATAGCTCATATGACCTTAAATATTAGTTAAGGTTCATATCCCTTAAATGCGCTATATTTTGTTAAATCTTTCCATTTTGTTGTTTTTATAATACTTGACCTATTTCATCATTTATGATTTTACTCACGTGCTTTCAATAACTATTGGTCAAGCATTCTCACGTTTTTACCCATCATGATATCATGCTTTACGTTACATATATTTTTTGTATACTTAATACATTTCATGTATAAATATAAACATTATACCTATATTGTATCATAATGTAGAGCCTGAGGATCATTCTTATTTCTCTCATTGCTAGTCTGAGTTGCCTAAGTTCACTTGGTTGATGAGTCGCAATGCATTGCGGGTGATCCAATATGAGTTTTATACTTTTTTGTTATGACTTTCATTTTCTTATGTTGGTGATCTAAGGCTTGTCTTATAGCCCATCTACACTTGTGGAGAAATGTTAGATTGTGCTATTTATGTAGTCCTGTTCACTCGGAATTACTTCTTTGATTTCTCTCGTATCAAATTTTGATGTTGAGACCTAGATTCTGCATTATATTTTTCATTTTATGTCTTTACTTACCTTATATGTGTGATATATGGTAAGAGTCTTGGTTGAATTACCTTATATGTGTGATATATGGTAAGAGTCTTGGTTGAAATTTGTAACACCCCCCAATTTAGAAGCCTTTAGTGTAGAAATATTGGCGTGAAAATGACCAGAAGTCTGGTTCATGAAGGCAACTTATAGCTTGTAGGTGTTCTTACAGCCCCTAGTATTGGTCCTTAGACATGAGACTTCGGGATGGAGAAAAGTTTCCAAGTGTGAAGTAACAAATGGACCAAGTAATGGCTCATAGGATGCATTATGGTAGGTAGGAAAGGTTTGTGAGTGAGACTATCAAACATGAAAGAAATTTGGTGTTTGTGTTAAGCCACACTTTGTGAAAGAAATAAGCTTGTAAAATATGAACTGTCGAAGTTTACAAAAGGCTTTATGACTCTCAAGTTAGAGTACGATCGGTAAAGTAGGTCTCGTAGGATCTGGCAGACTTGGTAAAATATGGACCTTTTAGAAGGTTCAATTTAAGATTCATCATATGACACGTAAAAACTATCAAGTTGCTAAAAGACTTCTAGCAAGCAGGTGCAAGCTAGTGTTTCGAATTCCTCATCATCTCCTAAGGTTTTTCTATCTTCTATCATCAAGGTATATGGGTTTGATTGTGGGAAACTTCCTTCTCATAAGTCTAACCATTTTTCTTCACCTACTACATAAAGTTTATGAATCTTTATAGTTATTTTATGAACTCTTGTATATGATATTACTACTTTGCATTCTATGAGGGTTTATTTTTGTGCATTATCATGAAGTAAGATGGCATGTGGTATTTATGGATTTATATGAGTATTGAGGAAGTCTTAACTAGGGTTTTACTTGATAAGATGGATTTGATATTCCCATGTCCATATATTGGAAGTTGATGTATTTTATTACGATGAGTTAATTAAAGATGATTTAAACTAATTATTTTTCCCTATGTGTCTTGATATGATTTCTAAATAATAAGGGTTTTACTACAATATTGGTGGGTTGATTTGAATAACTTTAAATGAGTGGATTTTACTTCCCTCTTATCTTATATTCTTGAAATGTATGATTTTAAGTATATATGCATATACCCACCATGTTTGACTAAATTACTTGACAAGGATTCTTTATGTTGATGAAAGATTATTGCAGGAACTTTCATGACAAGCATGTTATGATAATTTATGGGTACCCAACCATGTATTAAAATCATGAAAAGTTCTTATGGTTCACAAGTAAAATATTGAGCCTGTATTCTGTGTTTTGTTTCATTCTCATGAGTATTGCGATGCCTACTAAAAGGGGTTATGACATAAGATATATTCCTCAACCTCTAGTACAAGGCATATACCAACATGAAGGGTTATGACCTATGCTATATTTTCATACTCATATACTATCTAATACAATGCACTATCTAAAACCAACATAAAGGGGTTATGACCTAAGCTATATTTTACCCCTCTTGCACTATCCAATACCTACTAGAAGGGGTTATGACCTAAGATATCTATTCACCCTCTATTACAAGGTATTTAAATGAAATACTCATGCCACTTTATTATGTTTATACGAGTTATGCAAGTATGATTATCTTTATGCATGTTTGGCTTAAATGTTCATTATACATGTCATAACGAGCTTATGCCCATTAATTATGATTATACATTTTGACGAATAAAGCTTATGATCCTTGTTGCATTGCATCCTGAGTACTTAGTACATTCCAAGTATTGCACCATGAGTACTTAGTACATTCTAAGAAATATCATATACTTTTGCCTACATTATCTCACCACGTAGGGATCGGAGATCCTAATCATCCTCCACCTCCACGCGGCTAGCCAGATCACTTGAAGATTGCCATTGGTGAGTCCTCCACTTTGAGAATAGCATCCACTTCACTTTAATGCTTTGTTAAGACTTGCCTATTTAGACTTTCTTTATCTTTTGAGGATGAGCTTGGGAGATTTTTTGGTCGCTGTTCCACCTATGCTAGAGGTGTTGTTTGTTATAAAAGTTATGTATCGAGCATGACTTATTATTTTATGTAATGGCGAAGATTTCCCCTGGTCCCATTTTCCTTAGATATTATGTGATACATGATCCTTTCTCTTTTATGTTTTCACTAAACCGAGGATGATCCATGTATGCTTAAGAGGGATTATGCATACCAAATACCGAAATGTTATCTCCATGCAAGGACAAACCCTGACCAAACAATTGAATCAACGATCCTAAGCTCTTCATGATTCCACCCCGGCTTCAAGAGTTAGGGATTTCATAATTATGAACCGTATGGAGTTTCATTATTCCAAGGCGAATGAGGACCCCCCAAGAATTTATTGATGATATATACAAAGTGCTTGCTATTATGGGGGTGGTTTCAAAAGATAAGGCAGAACTTGCAGCGTATAAACTCAAGGGTGTTGCACAAGTTTGGTTTACTCAATGGAAGCTCGAGAGGGTATATAATGATACCATTCCATGTAAGGAATTTAAGCTACCTTCCTCAATTGATTGTTTCCTATTAAGTTGAGGGAAGCAAAAATAATGGAGTTCCTGAATCTTAAGGAAGGGTCCACGAGTGTGAGGGAGTATTCCCTCAAATTCAACAAGCTCTAGAAATATGCTCCTCATTTTATTGTCAATTCTAGGGCAAGGATAAACAAATTTGTATCGGCGATATTCGATTTACCGAATGAAGAGTGTCGCCACTACTATACTAGTGGGTAATATGGATTTATCTTGGCTCATGACTTACGATGAGCAAATTGAAAGGAAAAGCCTAGAAAAAGAAGTATGGTGAATCCAAGAGGGCTTGGTATGATGGTAGTTTTCAAGGTGCTAAAGGTGGCCATTCCCAATAAAGTCACATATTCCAAGGCCAAGGATCGTTCAACTCCCAAACCAAAAAGGTTTATTAAAGATAGGGTGCCCTACCCTAAGGTTTAAGGTAATAAAGTGTGGTAACTTTTACAAGGTGCTAGAAATATGGAAGGAATCATAATGGCAAATGGTTGACAGATTCAAATGTTTTCTATGGGTGTGGAAGACTAGGCCAAAAGATTGTTGATTCCCCTTATGCTCAAATTAAGGGTAAGGGTGGTCGTCCTCAAAGACAAGGTTAACAAAATGGCACAAGGTGGCCAACAAGGGAGTGCTCCATGTCACAACTAATTCTATGCCCCTACAGGAAGGCAAGGTACGGAGGAGGTGCCCGATGTTGTTAATAGTATCTTGAAGGTTTACCATTATGATATGTATGCTTTATTTGATCCATGTTCTACTCTCACTTCTATTAATCCTTTGGTTGCTAATAGACTTCATGTGTGTCCCAAATTGTCAAATGAACCTTTTGAGTTGTCTTACCTTATTAGTCAGTCTATTATTGTTAGGAGAGTCTATAGGGGTTGCACTGTGTCTATATTAAGTGTAGCCTTGTGATTTTATCATACTTGACATGATGGATTTGATGTCATTCTTGGGATGGATTGGTTACAAACATATCATGCTTCCATTGATTGTAAGACTCATAGGGTTAAGTTCCAATGATTGTATGACTCATAGGGTTAAGTTTCATTTTCCTAATAAGCCCATTTTCAAGTTGGAAGGTCATAATTCGTTAGTCAAGGTTAGATTCATTTCTTGTCTTAAGGCCCAAATATTGATTGCCAAGGGTTACATTTATCATCTCATAAGGGTTTGGGATACAAAGTATGAAGTCCCTCCTATTGAGTTGATTCCAGCTGTCAATGAGTTTTTTGATATTTCTCTCGATGAACTTCCTGATGTACCTCCCATAATAGAGTTAGATTTTTGTATAGATCTTTTTCCCGATACTTCACCCATTTTCATTCCCCCATATGAATGGCCTTAGCAGAGTTAAAAGAGCTGAAGGACCACTTAAAAGATTTGTTAGAGAAGGGTTTTATCAGTCCTAGCAAGTCACGTTAGTGTGCACTAGTGTTGTTTGTAAAGAATAATGATGGCTCACTTAGAATGCGCATCGACTACGAGAAACTCAATGAGGTCACCATAAAGAACAAGTATGCTTTACCAAGGATAGATGACCTATTTGATCAACTTTAAGGGCTAGTCATTTTTGTATGATTGATCTTTGATCCAAGTACTGCCAAATGAGGGTAAGGGAGTGTGACATTCCTAAAATGGCTTTTCAAACTAGATATAGGCATTTTGAATTTGTGGTAATGTCATTTGGCTTAACAAATGCACCGATAATATTTATAGATCTCATGAACAGGGTTTTTAAGTCGTACCGTGATATGTTTGTGATGGTCTTCATAGATGACATATTGATTTACTCTCGAAGTAAAGAAGAGCATGTCAAACATTTGGGTGTAGTGTTACAAACGTTGAGGGATGAGAATCTATGCACTAGATTAGATAAATGTGAATTTTGGTTGAGGAAATTTGTATTTCCAAGGAATATGTTGTCGGGTGATGGAATTAAAGTGGACCCTAAGAAAACAGAGTCAATAAGGAATTGGCCGAGGCCCTCGACTCCAATGGATATTTGGAGTTTTATAGGCTTTGTGGGGTATTATCGGAGGTTTGTAGGTGGTTTCTCCTCGATTCCTTTCGATTTGATAAAATTGACTCAAAAAAAGGAAAGATTTGTGTCGACTCATGAATGTGAAAGGAGTTTTCAAACTTTGAAAGATTATCTTACATCCGCTCCTGTTTTTTGCTTTGCCAAAAGGGTTTATAGTCTATTGTGATGCTTCAAGGGGTGGTTTGAGGTGTGTGCTGATGCAAAGTGGTAAGGTCATAGCATATGCTTCTCGACAATTGAAGGTGCGTGAGTATAACTATCCCACAAATGATCTTAAGTTAGTGGTCGTGGTATTTGCTTTGAAATTATGGCGAGATTATTTGTATCACTACAAAAACTCCCGAATTGCCAACAAAATTATCCGTTACTAAATTGATTAAATTGGTTGGCAAATGATTTTACCAACTAAATACTAACTAATTTTAATCCATTACTAAAAAGCTTGTCGGTAATTTTTATCAACCCATTTCAGTTAGTTCGTAAAATTACCAACTAAAAATCAGTTAGTAAATGGATAGAAAATTTGTTGGTAAATATTGAAACGTTGCACTGAAATTTTTGTTGGTAAATTCTCTAACCAATTTTCGTTGGCATATTGTTAGTAAGTTTACTAACAAAAAGAAAAAGAGTTAGTAAATTTAGTTCTTTATTCAATTCTGTTAGTGATATGTTGGCAAATATAGTAACAAAAATAGAATGTTGTTAGTATTACGTTAGCAATTATCTAACAAATAACAACTTGGTTGGTAAGTTCGATAGTAAATTTACCATAATCCATTAGCAATCAGTTAGAATTTTAGTAAAGAAAAGAAATGTGTTGGTATTTCATTGGTAAATTACCAACAAAATTTAAATTCATTAGTAAGTATGACTATCTACTTTTGTAACTTATGTTACCGATTAGTTAGTAATTTAAAAAATAGAAAAAGCTCATTAGTAATTCATTAAGAAGCTTACTAATTGATATTATTTTGTTGCTAATATATATTATTTATGTTCAATGTTTGGCTTTTGATTTATTGACAATGTATATTGCCATATTACCGACCAAATGGTCGATAGTAAAATTTTAATTTATATTTTTATATTAATTAATAGCTTTTATGAATTTTGAAGAACCTAGAAACATAATAAAGAACATTGATCCTTTTGTATCATAACTTGAATAAAACAATGCAAATCCTAAGACAAAGAGTTCAAAATAACTCCAAATACAGAAACAAATAATCCAAATTCTACCTAAGATACTTAGGAAATTTTAAATGATTAACTCCAAATACAGAAACCAATAATGCAAATTCTACCTAAGATACTTTGGAAATTTTAAATGACCCATGTCATTATTTGATGATGAGTCCTGTCCAAGCTAATGAAGTGTAACAATGTGAGGTGTACCGGGGGATGGTTTTGGTAGACTAGCTGTGAGGATGTGTAGACATTCTTGGAGAATCTGATCAACTTGCTTTTGCATTTCAAGATGCATTTCATTTTTCATTTCTTGATGTAATTCATGTCTTACCTCTTCTCTCATTCCATGCTTCATTCCCTCCTTCATTTCTTGAACGTATTTCCTAGCATGAGCATCAAAGTCACAATCTTGATGTTGAGTAGTAGAAGTAGTGGATGAACCAATATTCTCAAAGAAAACTCCTTGAGAACCAAGACCATATAGACATTGCTTCTTAATCCTACCAACTTCATCCATGTATATTTTTGAAAAGTCAACTATTGGAGACTTGCCAGATTCATCTACAAGCTGAGATGCAAACGTGATCTTAGATATTACAGCATCCTAAAAAATAAAATCTATGATATTATATTAACAAAAAAATGTCTAGGTATTATAAAGAGACAGCACAATTGATGTCAATTAACTACGCATTGGTACTAGTTTTTTTAAATAAACTTTGATCAGTAGAGGAAGCAGTAAAACAAGACAATTATATCAATAGCAATTTTTAATATGAATACTACAACAATGATAACATACCCAGAGTGATTCCACAAGTGGGATCTAGGGAGGATAAATTGTACGCAGACCTTACCGCTGCTGCATAGGTATAGAGAGGTTATTGGACAAAAATTGCAGTGAGAATCCTTAGTCATTGGAAACCCAATGTTCATTTGCACTGTCGATGCCATTAACAAAATTCTTTTTTGTAACTACAACAATTTTGTGCTCACCAACTTAGGCAGCAACATTCTGCTTTGATATGATAGTAATCATTCTATTGCTAGGTGTCCAATATGAAAATCCAGTGACCCATTCAACAGCAGCCCAGAGGAAGAAATTATCATAAATGGTTTTATCTCAAGTTGATAAATCGATGCTGCATAAAAAAATACGCCAATTGACCATAATCTTTTGCTTTTTGAATTCCCATCGAGATAAGAGACAGCTAGATCCTTATGCCAATTGACCATAATCTTTTCCTTTCTGAATTCCCATGAAAATAGGAGGCAGCTAGAGCCTAAAGAGGGGATGATTTTAGAGTGGAAAACATCCGACTCTCAAATAGTGGTTGCCAAATGCTAGCAGAAAGAAAGGGCAAACACCTTCACAAGTATCTGGGTTAAAGGTTTTGGATCTCATTGAATCCTTAGATTCCTTCAAATTCATTGTAAAAGATTTTGACGGTTCATCAGAGTCGAGGACACAAAAGGTTCCATTTCGTGTTGACCGTTTGTCCATCACAATGGAACACCCAAACTTCCTCCTGAAACTACCCCCAAAAGTTCCCAAAAGTGTGCCTCAAAATGCCCAGAATTTTAAGTTTCATGTATCTCAAGATTCATTTGTTATTTCAAAAATTTGACTTCATATTCTTATTTAAGGCGTAAAAATTAGGGGGGAAGGATCTAACCCCAATTTTAGAGTAAATGATTACCAATTTTTATTTTCATAATTTTTAATTTTTAGAGATGATCCGCGATAGCACCAGGACGCATAACTGTCATGAACATATGTTAATTTGGCCTTTGCAAATAAGTCTGCATCTCGGACCTGTGTATTTCGCTACCAGTGATTTCTATCTAGGTCCAAGGCTTTGGAATCTTGGCCTTAAGTGTGTCGTAATGGGTTTCTACCTATACCTAGCCTTATTTCACCCTTATATCATCCTAAACATTTTTCAATGCTCCCCAAAACACTTAGCCATATTTTCACTTTAAAATTTAAGACTCAAATTCCTCATCCGAAATTAAGGATCATTTTTAAGCTACAAGCCTTCATTTTCAAACTTCATCAAGAATTTCCCCAACCTAGGGTATGTGGTGTTAAACCATTGGGTCCTTTCACCCATGGTGCGTAAGTCTCTTTCTTACTACTATTGCATGATTTAAAGTTGATTTTTCATGTGGGTCTTGTATATTGATGAATTTACTACACAGTGATTCTAGTTCATGAAAGTATGGTTGTTTTAGCATGTTTTGAGCTCTAAATTTGGGATCGAATATCGCATTTCATGAGGGATTTTGATGTGAATGTATTGGGGGTATTGCAATGTGTTGATTGATGGTATTACTATAGGTTTTTCTGCATGATTTCATCTCCAAATTTTATGGTCTTTTATCCTCATTACACCCCCCAATGTGTTTGATAAAATGTTTGGTTATGGTTTATTGAGAAAATGAAGGTCCAAAGCTTGAGATATGATATGAATAATGACATAATGATGAAATAAGCTTATGTATATGATTTTTCATATATGCAGTGTTGTACTAGAGCATATGATAAATTCTATATAAAGTGTAGAATCGACCATGCCCAATCTGGGGGGTTTGAGCACTCGTGTAACATAGTGAAAGGTTTGTACTTATACACCTCGTGATGGGGAAAAATCATCACTAACCTAGATGGGAGTTGGTACTCATCAACCTAGGGAAGGTTTTGCACTTCTTCACTATGGTGATGGGGCGACATTATCACCAACCTAGATGAGGGTTAGTACTCATCCACCTAAGTTATGGGGTGGCAACATAACTAACCTACCAAGGGGTTTGTACTTTGGAAATTTAATTTGGTCTATTCTACACACATGATATCCTATATGAGCATGGGTTACTTAAGCATGTTTTACTTATGCATTGTTCATACATGCCATCTTACTATAATATGCCCATTGCCTATTGCTATGCATTTTGGATCATGGTGCTTATTGTTTTTTGCTTTGTATCCTATATACTTAGTACATTCAAATGTACTAACTCATACTTTTGCCTACCAGATATCACCATGTATATCAGTGCTCAAGATGATCATCTTCCCCCTCTATGTGGCTAGTCTTCGCTATTCCAAGCTTGTTAGTGAGTCCTCCATTTTAGGGACTTTAGTCTATGATTGCTATTATATATGTATTGAGACACTTTCTTATATTCTATTTTGACTATGAGGATAATCTCGGTTACTTTGTCTTGGCCCATGATTTATCAATGTATTTAGAGGTGTTTATTGGACAAGTTATGTTATTATGATATGAGCCATGACTCCTTGTCTTTGTTATTGTTGTTTTGGAAATGTATCCTTCAGCCCCTTTGCCCCCCATGCTTATTTTATGTATTTTACTCACTTTTACGACCAATGATGTGTAATGATAAGTTGAGAGGCTTGATTGGGGTTCCTTCGGGTTCCCCATTCGCCGTATCAAGTCTAGGCCTTTAGTCCCTAGGCTTGGGTCATGACAAACTTGGTATAAGAGCACTAGGTCAATAGATTCTCGAAGTCCACTATACTGTGTCGATCAGTGTCCTATTCATGGTTATTTTAAGTGCCCCATGACTACGAATAGAAGGCTATGAGTTGTTTTAGGAAATATTTTGCTTCTTCATGTTCTAAGTCATGCTATATAGTTGTGGTGAGTTTTCCCCTTAATGATTGTTCTTTTCTATTTTAGATCATGACACATACTAGAGGAAGGCGGGCGCAAGCTCCCAAAGAGCAACCTGCCAATGGTGAGCTCTGGGATGCTCTTACTATGCTTGCCCAAGTGGTAGCCAACAAAGTCCAACAAGGGGCTCATGCCCCTCATGCTGCTACCCCGGGATCTAGGATAAGAGACTTCATGAGGATGACCCCTTCGATTTTCCATGGATCCAAGGTGGATGAAGATCCACGAGATTTCGTTGATGAGGTCTATAAAATCTTGAATATCATGTATGTTGGGCCAAATGAAAAAATAGAGTTGGCGGCAGGCCAACTCAAAGGAGAAGCCCAAATTTGGTATGTGCAATGGAAGGTTGAGAAGGGGGTTGGTAATGTGTTGCTTTGGAGAATTTCAAATAGGCCTTTCTTAATTGGTTTTTCCCTCTTGAACTTAGGGGTGCAAAATTGGTAGAGTTTATGAACTTGAAACAAGGTACGATGAGTGTGAGGGAGTATACCCTTAAATTTAATCAACTTTTAAAGTATGCTCCTCACTTGGTGGTCGATCCAAGATCTAGGATGAATAAATTAGTTATGGGGGTCACCGACTTGGTGAGTGAGGAATGTTGATCTGCCTTGCTTATTGGTGACATGGACTTTTCTCAGTTAATGAATTTTGCTGAGCAAATAGAGGAAGAAAATATGAGAAAAAGGAGGGGCCATGAGGCCAAGAGAGTCCGTCATGGGGGTAAGTTCCATTGGGTGGCCGATTGTATCAAGGCCAAGGGCCTCCTCATGCTACGAATAGCTAATTTGCCAATGACTTCTCTAGGCCTAAAGATGTTGGTACTGTGGCTCTAATTATTATGTTCCCTATATGTGGGAAGAGTTGTAGGTGCTCGTGTTTGAAGGGTTCTAACGCATGCTTTGATTGTGGGGAGCTTGGTTATAAAAGGGTGGATTGTCCAAGAAACCGTGGCAAGAGGCGAGGTGCAAATATGGTTCCATTCAATAGAGATAGTCGTCAAGGTGGTACCCCATGGCACAATCGATTTTATGCTCTACATGGAAGGCAAGGGGTTGGTGAGGACCTTGATGTTGTTAACAGGATGTTGAAAATCTTTGACCTTGATGTGTGTGCTTTGATTGATCCGGGTACCACTTTGTCGCTTGTTACCTCTCTTGTTGCAAAAAGTTTCATGTTGTCCCCGAGTTGTTTCATGAGTCATATAAAGTGTATACTTTTATCGTTATCTCTACTGTTGCAAGTAAAGTATATGGAAATTGTCCTATTTGCATTTTGCATAAGTTATTACCATGTGATCTTGTTGAATTAAACATGGCAGACTTTGATGTCATTCTTGGGATGGATTGGTTGCATGCCTACTCTGCTTCTATTGTTTTTAGAACCCGTAGGGTCAAGTTTCAATTTCTTATTGAACCCGTCCTTAAGTGGGAAAGAGAAGATATTGTGGTCAAGGGTAGATTCATTTCATGCATTAAAGCCTATAGGTTTATTTCTAAGGGGTCTTTGTATCATCTTATGAGGGTTAAGGATGTGGAGTCTAAAGTCCCTTCCATTGAGTTGGTTCCCATAGTTTCTTGATGTCTTCCTAAATGACCTTCTCAGCATCCCTCCTGAAAGGGAGAGAGATTTTGGCATAGATTTGCTTCTCGATACTCAAGCTATCTCTAATTTTCCTTACTGTATAATCCCGACGGAGTTGAAGGAGTTAAAAGAGCAATGGAAAGGTTTATTGAAAAATGGATTTATTAGTCCTAGTTAATCACCTTGGGGTGCTCCAGTGTTGTTTGTGAAAAATAAACATGGGTCACTTAGAATGTGCATTCATTATTGATAACTTAACAGGGTCACTATAAAGAATAGATATCCTCGTCCAAGAATTGATGATTTATTTCAACAATTGCAAGGGGCTAGCTTCTTCTGTAAGATAGATCTTCGGTCCAGGTATCATCAAGTGAGGGTGGGAGTGTGATATTCCCAAGATGGCCTTTCAGACAAGATAAGAGCGTTATTAATTTGTGGTGATGTCCTTTGGGTTGATTAATTCACCAGCCATCTTCATGGTCCTAATGAATAGAGTCTTCAAATCCTACCTTGATTACTTTGCCATGGTCTTCATTAATGATATTTTGATCTATTCACATAGTAGGGAGGAGAATATGGGTTATTTGAGGAATGTGTTGCAAAGGTTGAGGGAGTAGAGATTGTACTAAATGTGATAAGTGTGAGTTTTGGTTGAAGGAGGTTGCATTCTTGGGTCATGTAGTGTCGGGGAATGGTATAGAGGTGGATCCTAAGAAGACCAATGTGATTAGGAATTGTCCTAGACCATTGACCCCGTCAGATATTAGGAGTTTCTTAGGCCTTACATGTTACAATAGAAGGTTTGGGAATGGATTCTCCTCAATTGCGTCCCCTATGATAAAATTGACTCAAAAGAAGGTTAGGTTTGTGTAGACTGATGAATGTGATAAAAGCTTCCAAACATTGAAAGATAGGCTTAAGTCCGCTCCTATATTGTCTCTACCAGATGAGCTTGAGGGTTTTGTTATATTGTGATGCATGAAGAGTTAGTTTGGGTTATGTGCTAATGCAAAATGGTAAGGTCATAGCATACACTTGTAGGCAACTCAAAGTGCATGAAGGGAATTACCCTACCCATGATCTAGATTTAGCCGTTGTTATCTTTGCATTACAGATATGATGTCATTATTTATATGGGGTGCATATCAATGTCTTCACCAATCATTAGTGCCTCCAGTCTGTCTTCACTCAAAAAGATCTCAACTTGAGACAAAGAAGTTGGCGAGAGATTCTTAAGGACTATGACATGAATGTGCATTACCACCCGGGTAAGGCAAATATTGTGGCGGATGCTTTGATTAAGGTGACTATGGTTATCCTAGCACACATAGATGGTGGTGATAGGGAGATGGCTAAGGAGGTACATAGATTGGTGGTTAGGATGAAAAACATGGGTAATGGTGTAGTTATTGTTGATGGTTCTAAATCTTCCTTGGTAGATGAGGTGATAGCAAAACAAAATCTAGACTCCTCCTTGCTTGATGTGAAGGCCTTGGTCAAAGAGGGCAAAATAGAGGTTTTCTCCCATGGGGTAGATGGGGCCCTTAGATACCAAGGTAGGTTGTGTGTGCCATATTTTGATGGATTGAAGAAGAGAATTCTTGATGAGGCCAATAATTTTTCTTACTCTATCCACCCCGATTCCACCAAAAAGTAGAGAGACTTGAGGGATATGTATTGGTAGGGAGGCATGAAGAGGAATCTTGCCAAATTTGTTTCTGATTGCCATCGTTGTCAACAAGCCATAGTTGAGCATCAAAGGCCGGGTGGCCTAACCCATGATGCAGAGATTGCTACTTGGAAGTAGGAGGTGATTAACATGAATTTTGTGTGTGGGTTGCCTAAGACTATGAAAAGTTTTGATATCGTATCCGTAGTGGTTGATAGATGATGAAATCGGCTCACTTTTTATCGGTTAATACTACTTATAGGGTTGAAGAGTATGCAAGGTTGTAAATCCATGAGTTAGTGAGGTTACATAGGGTTCCTTTATCCTTTATGTGGGATCATGGTGCACAATTTACTTCACACTCTTGGAGTTCTTTTCAAAGGGGTCTTGGTACCAAAGTTCACCTTAGTACAAACTTCCACCCTCAAATGGATGCCTAAGACTAAAGGACAATTCAAAGCCTTAAGGATATGGTTAGGGAATGCATCTTGGAGTTGAGGAGTAGTTGGGATGACCATCTTCCTTTGATTGAATTCACATACAACAATAGCTATCAGTCTAGCATCGGTATAATTCCATTTGAGACTCTTTATTGGAGACATTATAGATCATTGATGGGTTGGATTGAGGTTAGAGAGGTAGCTCTATTAGGACCGTATCTGCTTATGGAGGCTCTTGAGAAGGTTAGGATGATTAGGGAAAGGTTGAGAACACCCCAAATTCATCAAAAATCTTATGCTAATGTTAGCATAAGAGACCTTGAATTCGAAGTGGGTGATTGGGTTTACTTGAAGGTTTCTCCAATGAAAGGAGTAATCTGTTTTGATGAAAAGGGGATGTTGGATCAAATATATGTTAATTCTTTTGAGATCATAAATACGGTTGTCAAGGTAGCTTATGACTTAAAATTGCCCAGTGAAATGAATTTGGTTCATCCGATGCTCCATGTCTCAAAGTTGAGAAAATGTCCCCTAATGCTATTATGCCTGTTGATATTGTGGGTGTTATTGAGGATAACTTTACTTATGAGGAGGTTCTGTTTCAGATCCTAGATAGGCAAGTAAAGAGATTGAGGAACAACATGGTGGCATCCGTTAATGTCCTTCGGAGGAACCAACAAACCAAAAGTTCTACTTGGGAGGCCGAAGCGGATATGCGGAAGCTGTATCCTTATCTTTTCTACTCCACTCAAGCCTATGGTACAAGTTCTAAGTTCTGCCTGTGATTTCAAATCTTATGTTTCAGCCCCTATATCATTTAAATACATTGGTATTTAAGTTGGCAAGTCATGATGATTCTACACTCATGTTGAGGTTTTGAAAATGGTATTTTAAATATGATGTTGCATTATAGTTGGGGCTGATTTGTTAATGATTGTTCTTGTCTTGTACGTCTCTTTTATATTCGGGGATGAATGTTCCCAAGGGGGTTATATTGAAATGACACCAAAAAGTGCCCAAAAGTGTGCCTCGAAATGCCTAAAATTTTAAATTCCATATATCTCAAAATCCGTTTGTTATTTCAACAATCCAACTTCATATTCTTGTAGAGGTAAAAATAATTGGGAAAAGGGTCTAGCCTTGATTTTAGAGCAAACGATCAACAATTTCAATTTACATAATTTTTAAATTCTAGTGGTGATCCGCAATAGCACCGCAATGCATAGTTATCACAGACATGTTTTAATTTGGCCTTCACAATAGGTTCGCATCGCGGACCTGTGTATTTCACTGCTAGTGATTTCTATCTCGGTCCAAGGCTTTGGAGTCTTGCGCCTAAGTGTTCCCTAATGTGTGTTTACCTATACTAGGCCTTATTTCACCCTTATATCATCCTAAACATTTCTCAATACTTTCCAAAACACTTTGCCATATTTTCACTTTACAATTCAAGACTCAAAACCCACATCCGACATTGAGGATTTCCTTCAAGCTTCAAGCCTCCATTTTCAAACTTTCATCAAGAACTTCCTCGAAGCTAAGGTTTGTGGTGTTGAACCATTGGGTCCATTCACCTATGGTGCCTAAGACTTCTTTTTTTGGAGTATTTCATGATTTAAAGTTGATTTTTCATGTGGGTATTATATATTGAGAAATTTATACACGGTGATTTTAGTTCATGAAAGTATGATTGTTTTAGCATATTTTGAGCTCTAAATCATGATCTAATGTTAGATTTGATGAGTTGTTTTGATGTGAATGTCCTGGGGGTGTTGGAAGGTGTTGATTGATGGTTTTAATATATATATTCTTGCATGATTTCATCTCCAAATAGCATGGTCTTTACCCCAACTATACACCCCCAAGGTATTTGATAAAATGTATGGTTATGGTTTCTCGAGGAAATGAAGGTCCAAAGCATGAGATATGATATGAATAATGATATGACAATGAAATGATCTTATGTATATGATTATTCCTATATGAAGTGTTGAAATAGAGCATATGATGTATCCTATATAAATTGTAGAATCGACCATTCCCAATCCAGGGGGTTTGAGTACTTGAATAACCTAGTGAAGGGTTTGTACTTCTCAACCTGATGATAGGGCAGCATCATCACTAACCTAGATAGGGGTTTGTACTCATCAACCTAGGGAACGATTTGTACTTCTCCATGGTGGTAATGGGGCAGCATTGTCACTATCCTAGATGAGGGTTAGTACTCGTCCACCTAAGTGATGGTGTGGCAACGCACTAACCTACCAAGTGGTTCGTACTTTGGAAATTTAGTTTGGTCTCTTCTACACATATGATATCCTATATGAGCATCTATTACTTAAGCATGTTTTACTTATGCATTATTCATACATTCCATCTTGCTATAATATGCCCATTGCCTATTGTTATGCATTTTGGAACATGATGTTTATTTCTTGTTGCATTGAATCTGACTTACTTAGTACGTTTAAACGTACTAACTCATAAACTTGCTTACATGATATTACAAAGTAGGAACTGGTGCTCAAGTTGATCATCCACTCTCTCTACATGGCTAGTCGATGCTATTCCAAGCTTGTTGGTGAGTCCTCCATTTCTGGTACCTTAGTCTATGATTGCTATTATCTATGTATTTATACACTTTCTTTTGTTCTATTTTGACTATGAGGGTGAGCCCAGTTACTTTGTCTTGTCCCCCGCTCTATCTATGTATTTAGAGGTGTTTGTTGGACAAATTGTGTGATTATGATGTAAGCCATGACTCCTTGTATTTGATGTTGATGTTTTTCCAAGCTATCCCTTAGCCCCTTATGCTTGTTTTATGTCTTTTACATGCTTTCGCTACTAATGTTGTGTAATGATAAGTTGAGAGGCTTGATTAGGGTTCCTTCGGGTTCCCTATTCGTCGTTTCACATCTTGGCCCTAGGCTTCGGTCATGACACCTCCAACAATCTTATCTATCTTATTTACCTCTTTTTTAATTGAGAAACTCTAACTTGATGACCACTAGGAGGGCTTCAGCCCTAGGCCGTGTTGTCCTACAATCTCATGAATTTACCAAAAGTTTTTTATTTACACAATTAAAAGGGATTCCTATATCATAGAACTGTGATACAAAAGCAGTTACAGCCCGCTCTTCTAATATCTTCTTGCTTTCATCTAATTTTTGCTTTTCTAAGCTTCCCTTCTGCTATTTCTCTGAGAAAAAATAATGATTCAAAAGACCTTTCTTCATGGTTGATTCCATGAATGATCCACAAGACATTTTTTGAGTTTTTGAGTGAGGAAACACCATTTCATCATCTTGTTTGATGATATTAACAATAGATACACTGTGTCTCATTTTCTTTGATGATATTAACTAGAGAGACATTGTGCCTCATTTAATATTAATACTACAAGCCTAAAATCATAAAAATGTTAAAAGATACAAATTCATAATTTAAAACCCTTATAATTATTTTGTAGTACTAAATATTCATATAGATTCAGTTTACTGTTGACTATACTATTAAAAAAGCACACAAAAGTTTGTTCAGCTTTTTGTTGACTACACATGACCACAAATCTTAAAGAAGGCCTCATAACTGGGCTATAAAACTACAACTTCAAGTTATGAGTTACTCTTATCAAAACAACCTATATTATTTGCACTAACAACAAATTTTCAGAAAGAAATAATGTTTATTACACTTGGCTTTGTTAAAGAGCTGCTTATGTGGCTTGAACTCTTCAAAAATATTGATAGTCATTTGCATGATATTTCAAAAATAGTAGTATACTCTTTAGAATTCAATGTAACTTCAACAACATTCTTAGAAAGTTAAAAAACACAGAGAGCATCACGTCATGGATTTAAATCCTATTGAAGCATTTAGTCTTACATGAAAAATGATAGAAGAACAGACACATTATCCACCTAGTTTCTAATTTGCAATCAATGACTTTTCGATCATCTAGAACAATACAAACTAAATATAGAACAAGGAAAAACTGTTAAGCAAGAGACAGTTGAAAATTATTTTTTCTTTTACTCAAAACGTTAGTCTCTAAAGGCTCAATCCACAATTAAATAATTACAAAATTAACCTCCTTTGTTGTTAATCTATAAGATTCTAACCATGTGCTTATTGTTTGGCATAAGCAGACAAATGATTAAACAAATTCTTAACAAAAATTGAGAAAGATAATTAGCAATGATGTTAGGCACATATGTGTTCTTAGACTTCATATCCACAAACTCGAATTTGGGACTGATGGAAATATAGAAGAAGACACATGAAATAGAATCCATTAGCTCTCCAAACTTATTTTGAGTGTTATTGATGGACAATTTGCACCCAATGAGATTTGATATGTTTCTGATAAACTGGAAATAGAGAATTTTAACATATTTAATATTTATTTCACATTTATTCAAATGTCAAGATCAGATCCCGATTCAAAACTGAGATCGAATTATCAAGTCCTGATTTGAACTTGGATCCCAAATCGAGAGTTAGATTTGGGATCTAAGTTAGAATTTAGGATTGAATTATAGGTTGGGAGTTAGACGACGAGTATATGTGTCAAGGTTGAATCCCTATTCACAATTTAGGTTTAGGGTCTAATGTTGGAGCTAGATCTCAAGTCAAAAGTCAGGCTGAATCAAGAGTCGATAGTTAGGGTCACGTAGTATATCGGATGTTAGGATCGAATAGGGTTAGATTTCTATCTGAAAGTAGGATACAAAGTGAAGCTTTGAGTCTAAATTTAAGATTTAGGTTGTTTCCTAGGCTGCAAGTTGGTGTTGAAAGTTGGGTTTCGAATTAATATTAGGTGTCAAATGTCTAGGTCGAATGTAGGGGTTGAGTTTTGAGTCAAGTTCAGGATCAAATATTGATATTGGATCTCGAGATAGAAAACAAATTGGGTGTAATGACCTAAATTTCTTACAATACCATGAGCACTTCAAAATTTGGTTTCTGGATGAATTTTCACCAAGTATTGTCCCAGGGAGAGATACACGAGCCGTGTGCCTTAGCACTGGTTATGTCACCCTCAGTGGAACCCTACTTGGCTTATATTTCATGTGTGGTAGCTTTTTGGAACTAAGTGCAAGGGCACTACTAGGGACACAGGCCGTGTGGCTTGCCACTGGTCGTGAGACTAGCTGTATCGTCTCCTACTGGGCATGAAGGTGCCTTTTTAGGCCAAATATAGTGCTATACCCAAGTCACACGGACCGTGTAGCTTGGAATGGGCCGTAAGGCCCTCCATGGTGCTTTTGGAGAAATAATTTCCTAACTATATACTTACTGTCTTATCACTTTCATAAATATTTCTAAGGATAGTGCCACAACCACTTCTGTAATGACCCGAATTCCATAAGACGTTATGAACTGTTGGAAATTTGGCTTTTCCATGAAAGTTTTACGAAGTGTTATCCCAGAGAGGGCTACACCAGCAGTGTGCCTTGGCACTGGCCATTTGACACTTAGTGAAAACACACTTTGTCAACATTTCATGTGGGGGATTTTTTTAGAACCAATTATATGGACATGACAAGGGACACGGGTTGTGTGGCTTGCCACTAGCCATGAGATTGACCGTATAGCCTCCTGCTGGGCATAAAGTGTCTTTTTAGGCCAAGTGTGGTAGCACGCCCAAGTCACACGGACCATGTAGCTTGGCATGAGGCGTAAGGCCCCTCGTGGTGCTTCTGGAGTGAAGATTTTCTAAGTGTTAAATCATCATCTCATAACTTTCATAAAATTTTCTAAGGTTAGGGCCAAGGCCATTTCACACGGATTGTGTGATGGTACACGGCTCGTGAACCTACCGTGACCCAAAATGTTTTCTAAGTGTCAAGCCTTGGGTCCAATTTCAAATTTTGCCTAAGTGTTGCTCCATGGACACTCAACATGGACTTAAAGTGTTTCTAAGTATGGTTGTTCTAGCATGTTTTGATGTCTAAATCTGGGATCTAAGGTTGGATTTGATGGGGGGTTTTGATCTGAATATCTTAGGGGTGTTGCAAAGTGTTGATTGATGGTTTTACGATAGATTTGCTTGCATGATTTCATCTTCAAATTGCATGATCTTTTACCCCCACTACACAACCCCAGGGTATTTGATAAAAAGTGTCCAGTTATGGTTTCTCGAGGAAATGAAGGTCTAAAGCATGAGATATGATGTGAATAATGATATGATGATGAAATAAGCTTATGTATATAATTATTCCTATATAAATTGTTGCACTAGAGCATATGATGAATCCTATATAAAGTATAAGACCATGCCCAATCCGGGGGGTTTGAGCACCCAGATAACCTTGTGAAGGGTTTGTACTTCTCCACCTAGTAATAGGGTTACATCATTACTATCCTAGATGGGGGTTATTACTCGTCAACCTAGGGAAGGTTTTGTACTTCTCCACCATGGTGATGGGTCGACATTGTCACCAACCTAGATAAGGGATAACACTCATCCACCTAAGTTGTGGGGTGGCAACATCACTAACCTACCAAGGGGTTCGTAGTTTGGGAATTTAGTTTGGTGTCTTCTACACATACAATATACTATATGAGCATGGGTTACTTAAGCATGTTTTACTTTTGCATTGTTTATACATTCCATCTTGTTATAATATGCCCATTGCCTATTGCTATGCATATTGGATTATGATGTTTATTTCTCGTTGCATTGCATCCCACATATTAGTATATTCAAATGTACTAAAGTATACTCTTGCCTCCATGATATCACCATATAGAAACTGGTGCTCAAGTTGATCATCCTCCCCCTCCATGTGGCTAGTCGGTGCTATTCCAAGCTTATTGGTGAGTCCTCCATTTAGGGGACCTTAGTCTGTGATTTCTATTATCCATGTGGTAAGATATTTTCTTATGTTCCATTTTGACTTTAAGGGTGTGCCTAGTTACTTTGTCTTGGCCCCCACTCAATCTATGTATTTAGAAGTAATTGTTGGATAAGTTGTGTGCTTATGATATGAGCCTTGAGTCCTTGTCATTGATGTTGATGTTTTAGCAAGCTATCCCTTAGCCCCTTTGCCCCTTATGCTTATTTTATATCTTTTACATGCTTCCGTGACCAATGATGTGTAATGATAAGTTAAGATGCTTGATTAAAGTTCCTTTGGGTTCCCCATTAGTCGTGTCATATCTAGACCCTAGGCTTGGGTCATGATAAAGTTGGTATTATATCACTAGGATTATAGATCCTTGGAGTCCAAAA
>JAOTQJ010000099.1:7776238-7787772 GCA_025642045.1 Solanum sejunctum | reverse complement strand
CTCTCTGGCATGATCTAAAGAATGAAATGAAAGTCACAACTCCTAATGCCACACAACCTCCTACTTATAAATATGGTACACAACACATTGATAAACAAGACTCTATATAGATATGACTTTTGTAGACTCCCTAGGATGACCTACTCTTATACCACTTTTGTCATGTCCTAAGTCCCATTAGGGCGGAATCGCACCCATTGCCAACAAGGCTTAGGAGAATCAACATATATATATGTGTTTTCTATACATATTATAAGGGATTCCTGCCTTCAGAGTGCCTCTAAGAAAGTAAACAGTAATAACAAGCCAAAAGGAAATGCATATGGTTAGGCCATTGGCGGCCATAGTGTCTAATGTATTAGACATGACCACACTTTAATTTACATAGTCTACAAAGCCTCTAAATAAGGAAAAGTATCTTAAAAAGGGTTCGGACAGGCCCTCGCCTTGACTAACTATACAATACAACCATATAAGATCTAGACACAAACAAAGCCCTGAAGCAACTTGGAGCTTGGTATCAGCAACTGGATGTCCTATACTCTTACTGAGGAGATCTACTAGTACCTGTACCTACAACATGAAATACAGGTCCCCTATAAGGGATTTCGGTATGAGATAATGTACTCAATATGTAAGGCAGGAAATACTACATATGAAGTAACAAATCAAATGAAACTATGCACTGGTGTGGGATAAGAGACCACCTTTAGTCATACTGTGGGATCACATATATTATGTTCTTTATATTGCTTTACCTTTACTATATAATTTGTACATAACATATAATACAAATGACCAATTGTTCAGTGGTAAAACTATATCAAGATCGTCCTAGCTAGGTTCTTTCTTAACCCCTCGGGCTACCACCCGTGATAAGATCATCCCTGGCTAGGTGATGCTTCCACCCCTCGGGCTACCACCTATCAATAAATAATATACTTTATCTTTAAATTACCTTTGAGATGATTCTTTTGGTGGTCATGATATAGGAGCTGTAGGACTGTAGATGTAACATATTACATGTAGATAATCATACAAGACAATATGACAATGAAAATAGTACGTTACATAAATAATGAAATGCGCATGAGATGAAATAACTCATGAACTTTATTTAGCAAAAAGAATCCATGTAACTTGGTACCCATGTATGTATGCAGATTTGAAGGTTACTATATATGGGAGCATATAGACATGTGCAAGAGTGTAGACACAGTTAATATTTGTGTCGGAGTTGGTAAGTGCCTTTATGAGCCAAGGAAGGATCTATGTTTCATACCAAATAATACGAAATCAAGTAGCCTTATATACCTCATTGTATGATCCCGTTACTATCTAAAGATAACTTTCCCTTCCTCCAAATATTTATCTACAACATCGTAGGTGATAAAACTAGCATTAGTAGCCAATAGATACACCTTGGCGGCCCAATCACATAAAAAATAACACACAGGCAGGGTATTTATAAACCCGAGCATATTCTTTTAACCTTTTCACCCCTAATCGTATTTTCTAATGCATATTCGCATGTACATATCATGTGTAGACTATTTCAGTGCCATGACAGTCTTACAACAGCCCACAAAGCACAACACATAATAATTTTATAAAAGCTACAAATGGACAGCATAATGTTACATCCCTTTACCCCATTTTGACGTCGACAATTCCAAATTCGTTCCAAATTTTAACCAAACTCTTCTCAACACATATATACATAAAAATAGCCTTGAACCAGTCTTAAAATAATAGCAAATCAGTCATTAAGGACGTGAAGCAATAGTGTTCCATCTGACAGCCCACAAGTTTATACTAAAAATATAATTGTGATATCATATAAGGACTCACTTTTGTAGACTGTAAGAGTGGTGAAATAGCCTGGTTACATTACTAACAAACCAACCTTTATTATATACATAAGTATTGCTTCAAAATTCAGCCAACCAAGAAGAGAAAATCCTCTTGAACAACAAGAAAAATTCGCAACAATCCTTAGGACACATGTTGTCCAGAATTTTCAGCATATACTTAATCAACATAGTCTCTTGTTTTTCATGAAGAATCCTTATTAAGCACTAAACTATTGTAACTTACCTTTACCTTAATGGTTGTGGGCCTCCTTAAGAACCATAAAAGATTCATTTGGTTGCTTTACAAATTCAAGAACAGTTAAGAGAAAACTTGGAGAATAATCTGATTTGTCTGTGTTAGTCAAGATAAAAATGACTTATGGGAGCTGGTTTAAACCCTTTTGAAAGGGGCGATTTGTCCCACTTACTAATCCATTTTTAGCCTTAGATTAAAGATATGGTGATGCAGCTCTTTTCCCTTTTCACTTGGGCCTTATGGGGCCTAAATTGATGGGCCTTTGCTGCTCATTTTTCAGCTTTCTTCTTAATTTGTTTGGGCCTAATTTATCAAGGAAATTGTGATGTCTTTGGGACCCTTTTAATATCCTACTTGGGAACATATAGTCCATTTAAGATGCTAAAACTTAGGATACAGTTACACCCTTAACATTGACTTTATTTATAATCAGACTTGGATAAATCTGATGACGGGCCTCATCTCCGTTTTGCTAGCAAATTTAAGCTAAGCAAGTAGGTGAGTCACCTGCTAGCTTCGTAAGTCCTACAAGAACCTCAATTCTCTCACTTTGTTTAGGGTTATGATCTCCTTAATTTGACACCAAACATGTATACACTCAATCCTCGTAAGCGTTAAATACACATATTGCCCATTAACATGCGATTCAAGAACTTTTAAAAATTGGTGGTAATTTGATCAAACCATATCATATTTCATTTGCATAGTACTAGTACATGTAAAATGTGGTATGTTACATTAAGGAGCCCTTAGGTACCGTACCAATGTCACGACTAGACCTAAGGTCTAGGAGAGATATGACGAATGAGAACCTAAGAGTTCACAAACTAACCTCATAGTATCCACGTTTATATCATCAATTTAGAAGTGTAAACAAATAGTAAACACATAGTTCTAAGGAATGGGAAAATAGGACTCATGCCATGGGGATATTATAAGGAAAATGAGTAACATGGATTCACATAACACGTTGTATATAAATACTAAGGGGTGAGTAAGTATGACTCAATCTATAGGGGCAATTCAAAACTATGGATATTTCACAACATGACATATAAATATACCATAATACTCATAGACAAACCACATAATGATAGCCAATAGGCTACCATATCCACAATATAATCTCTGAATACAACACTTAGAATATAAAGTTAAAGATTTTACAAGATGTCCAATAATGCCTCTAATTATAAGATTGGATTGGGGGTCAAGACATACCCCGGGCTCACCCTCAAGTAAATAACATAAAGAAAAGCACCATAGGTAGAGGAATAGTGGTTGGTCCTTGGAAGATGAAACGCCCCAAAATGTGCTTCAGAAATGCCCATCATGATAATTTCTATATATCTCAAAATTCATATATGTTATCAAAAATTTAACTTCACATTCTTGATCAGGGGGACAAATTGAGTAAGAAATGGGTATAACATAGATTTTAGAGGACGCGTAGTGAAAAATAATTTTTGCTAATTTATGATTTCTAGGGAGCATCCAGGCCCTGGCAATGACGTGCCAGGGGTGTAGAGTAGTACATTTGCTTCTTTGCGTTGGACCGCGTTGCGGACCAGATGTGGACCATTACAACATTTTTCTTACTTTTTCCATCTCAGCCAAGGGCATTGGAGTAATAACCCTATGCCTACTAAAACTTGAAATCACCCATACTTAGCCATTTTTCAACTCTATATTACTCAAAATCCTCAAAAAAATCTCCCCAAGACTTAACTAAATATCTCATGCCAAATTCAAAGAATTCAAGATTAAATTTCAAACTCAAGGATTCACTTCAAGCACTAAGTTTCCTTCAAACTCATCTCAAGAAAAACTAAGTTTAAGGTATGTGGGTTTTATCTTGCGAGTCCTTTCACCCATGAAGCCCAATCTTCCTTTTTATGAAAGTTACAAGATTTCATGTTGTATTACTTATGGGTATCTCTTATTATGAAATATGAGCATGAATTATGTTGGAGTTTTATCAAAGGGTTGTCGATTATGCATGAGTATCTATTTTAAGCTTACACTATGGGTTCATCTTTTTAAATTGATACTATACATGTTTTCAGCTATGAAACTATGATCAATTATGAGTTTTGATAATAGATTTAAAGGTACCCTTAATGAGGGTTTTATGACATGTTGGTGGATTGATTTGCATTGAGTTTGCTCATTTCATTTCATTCTTGAATTGCATGATTTTGAACTAGTATCATGAATCCACCAAGTGTTTCATAAAATGTCAAGTCAAGAATTCTCAAGTGATTGATGTTCTATTAAATGATTTACAAGTCAAGTGACTTTATGATGATTAAGGTCTTCCATATATGTGTTGAATTCATGAAAAGTATCTCTGATGTTGCAAGTTGCAAGTTAAGCCCTATTTCAAGATTTTTATCTCTTCTAGGCCATTCATGTTAAAGCAAGGGATCATATATGATTGTTAAGTACCATCATTTTAAAGTTAGGCTCACTATTAGAGGTCAAGTATGTTTATAAGCTACTCAAGTCATGTTATCATGTCTTTCACAAGTTGAAACGCCACAAAATATGCTTTGGAAGTGTCCATAATTGTAACGTGATTGGAAACTGGGTATGACCCGTATTTTAGAGGACCCGTAGTGAAAAATAATTCTTTCTGATATTTGTAAAATAACATCTATCCATGCCTAAACCATGACGCACTTGTCCATGGATCAGTGTTAATATTGTCTTCGCGTTGGGTCCACATCACAAACTAGACGCGGACCAGTGTTAATTTTTCCTTAATTTTTTTGTGTCAGCCAAATATAATGGGATCATAGCCCAATGTTCACTTATGCATGAAAACACTCATACTTAGCTATTTCTCAACTCTATATCACTGAAAACCCTCACAAAAAGCTCTCCAAGACTTAACTAAATATATCATTCAAATTTCAAGAACTTCAAGCTTAACTTTTGAACTCTAGGATTTACTTCAAGCTCTAAATTTCCTTAAAGCTTATCTCAAGAAAACCTAAGTTTGAGGTATGTGGATTTCATCTATTGGGTCCTTTAATCCCTGGAGCCTAATCTTCCTTTTTATGAAAATTGCATTTTTTTCAAGATGTATCTCTTATTATGGATTGTGATTAGAAATTATGTTGGGTTTTATGAAATGTTGATTGATTGTACATGTTTATGTACTTCAAGTGTATACCATGAATTGGTTTAGGCCATTGAGACTATGCATATTTTGAGCTATGGAACTATAATCTATTAAGAGATTTGATGATGGACTTCAAGGTATCCAACATGACGATTTTACTATATGTTGGTGGGTTGATTTGCATTGAGTTTTCTCATATTATTTTACTTTTGAATTTCATGATTTTAAACAAGCATTATGAACCCACCAAGTGTTTGATAAAATGTCTTGACAAGGATTCTGACATTATTGATGATCTATTACATGATATCAAGTCAAGTGACTTTACGATGATTAAGGTCTTGCATTTATGTATTGAATTCATGAAAAGTATCTAGGATATTACAAGTAGACCATACCTTGTTGAGGTGGTGACATGCCTCAGTCACCTTGTTGAAGGGGTGACATGCCTCAATCACCTTGTTGAGGGGTGATATACCTCAATCACTTTTTTTGATAGGGTGACATGCCTCAATCACCTTGTTGAGGGGTGACATACATCAATCACCTTGTTGAGGGGGTGACATGCCTCAATCACCTTACAAGAGGGTGACATGCCTTGGATTCCAAGTATTAGTTCACTTGGTCTATGTCAGGTAATGTCTCTTCCCACACATGTAATACATACTATGCAAGTTATATGATTTGCAGGCATGTTTTTGCTTCAAGCATTGATCATACATGACATATTGAAATTACACTTATCTATTACTTAGGATTATGCATTTTGACTATATTGGCTTATGTCTTGTTGCATTTCATCCTACATGCTTAGTACATTCAAATGTACAAACACATACTTTATGCCTACATTATATTACCATGTAGGGAACTGGAGAACCTTTTGATCATCCTCCACCTGGCTAGTTCGTTACTTCAAAAGATAAGCTTTGGTGAGTCCTTAAGTTTGAGGACACTATCTATGTTACTCTTACTATTTGTTATTTCTGTATGTTCAACTCTTGTCACTGCGAGGGTGATCCTGGAAAGTGTCTTATCCCCTGCTCCATTCCATGTGGGAGTTGTTGTTGGATATTTGATATACTTATACTATGAGCTTGACTTTTTTATACCCTTATAAATATCGAGACTTCCCTTAGTCCCGCTTCCCTTATTACATCTCTTTTGTTGCTTATTTAGCTTCCGCGACCAAAGGATGTCTGAATGATATGTTAAGAGGCTTGTTTAGGGTTCCTTCGGGTTCCCATTCCCTATGTCACATCTACGCCCTAGTCTTGGGTCGTGACATAAGTTATTCATGATATGACTATAGTATGATTGTTTCAACTATTCCATGGGATTATACTTTGCACCAATTGAGGCTTAAGATGGGGTCTCGACTCAACGGGTCCTTATATAAAGACATAATCTCTAAACTATGTGCCACCATAGGTTATACATAATATCTTGTATGTCTTTCCAGTGGATCCATCTAATTATAACACACCTTGTCGAGGTGGTGACATGCCTCAATCATCTTGATGATGTGATGACATACCTTGGATTATTCATTGTATACCTACCATGGCAGGTAGATCACACCTTGTCGAGATGGTGACATACCTTGATAACCATGTTGAGGTGGTGACATGCCTCAATAACCTTACTAAAGGGGTGACATACCTTGGATTCCAAGTAGTAGCTTGCTTGGTCTATTTTCGTTAACGTCTTTCCCCACAAATGTATCATGTACTATGCAAATTGAATGTTTTACAAGCATATTTTACTACAAGCATTGATCATGCATGCCATTTTGAGATCTTATATATTTATTGCCTATGATTATGCATTTTGACTATATTGGCTTATGTCTTATTTCATTGAATCCCACATACTTAGTGCATTCAAATATACTAACACATACTCTATGCTTACATGATATTACCATGTAGTGATTGGAGCACCTTTTGATCATCCTCCACATGGCTAGTCGATATTTCAGAGATAAGCTTTGGTGAGTCCTCAAGTCCGAGGACACTATCTACATTATTATTGTTATTTTGAGACTTCTTCATATTAAATACTTATTATTATAAAAGTGATCATGAAGAGTGTCTTGGCTCCTGCTCCATTCCATGTTAGAGGTGTTGTTAGATATTATGATATACTTATGCTTGAGCTTGACTCTTTTATGCTTTGATCATTATCAAAGACTTCCCTTAGTCCAGCTTCCCTTTTTATTATATCTCTTGTTGTTTATTTTGCTTCTGCGACCAAAGATGTGTGATTGATATGCTAAGAGGCTTGTTTGGGTCCCATTTGGGTTTACATTTGCCGTGTCACGTCTAGGCCCTAGGGTTTGGTTTTGACGAACTTGGTATGAAAGCATTGTATTATTAATAGTCCTCAGAATCTAACACATCGTGTCGATTAGAGTCTTATTTATGGTTGTGAAGTGCTCCAAAACTATGAATGGGAGGCTATGAGGCATCTTAGGAAATGTTTCACTTCTTCATGGTCTATATCATGCTTTAGATATATGTGTAAGGATTTTCTGCCTAACAAATGCTCTTTGCTCTTCTAGATCATGTCAATTCCAAGAGAGAGACTATGGAGAGCCCGTACACTCGAGGAGCAACTAGCCCCTCCCTCTCCTCAAGCTTCTCATGGAGGAGGCGTAGCCCAAGATAAGTTCCAGGATTCTATTACAATGTTGTCTCATGCTATGACCAACAAAATCGACCAAGGGGCCCAAGTCCCTCATGCTTTTACTCCAGCTTCTAAGATGAGGGATTTCACAAGAATGAACCCACAAGAGTTCCATAGATCCAATATGGATGAGGATCCCAAGAGTTCATAGATAAGGTGTACAAGGTGTTATACATCATGGGGGTCAACTTAGAGGAAAATGTGGAGTTGGTGGCTTTCTAACTCAAAGGTGTGGCCTAAATATTGTTCACCTAATGGAAATTGGAGAGGAGAGATGATGATGCTATTCCTTGGGAGGAGTTCAAAGCTGCATTCCTCAATCAATTCTTTCTAATCAAGCTAAGCGAGGAAAAGATGATGGAGTTTGTGAACCTTAAGCAAGGTTCTATAAGTGTGAGGGAGTATGCCCTCAAGTTTAACGAGCTCTCCAAGTATGCTCCACAATTAGTTGACAAACCTAGATCAAAGATGACAAAATTTATGTCTGGAGTGTCCGACTTGGTTAATAATTAGTGTTGTACCGCCATGTTTTTGGGTGATATGGAATTTCCACATCTCGTAACATAAGGTTAGCAACTAGAGGGGAAGAAGAATAGAAAAAGAATAAGTGGTGATTCTAAGAGTGCTTGTTTTGAAAATAGTTTCCAAGGTTCCATGGGTGGTTGATTTTCTCAAGGCAACAAGTTCCAAGGCCAATGGTCTTCCAATGATCCTAATAAAAGATTTTCTAATGATAATCTGAGATTCCAAGGTGGTGTTAGTGGAGTGTCTAATTCTAAGTGCCAAAGATATGGTAGAAAACATAATGGTCCATGCTTGAGAAACTCTAATGCTTGCTATGGTTATAGCAAAGTGGGTCATAAGGTAGTTGATTGTCCTCATGCTCAAAACCATGGTAGAGATGGTCGTCCACATGGCCAAGGGGCAAATGTGAGTCCAAGGTCTAAGTGACTAATAAGGGGGTGCTCCAAGGCAAAATAGATTCCATGCCCTTCAAGGAAGATAAGGGGTGAATAAAGTACCTGATGTGATCACCAGTATGTAAAAGATTTTTGATTTTGATGTGTATATGTTGATAGATATGGGTTCCAGTCTTTCTTTCATTACTCCTTTTGTTGCCATAAAGCTTCATATTAGTCTTGAACTATTGTGTGAGCCTTATGAAGTGTCTACCCCCATTGGTGAGTCCATTGTTGCTATAAGAGTCTATAGAAATTGTCCCATGTTCTTATTGCATAAAGTGTTGCCTTGTGATTTTGTTGGATAAGATATGATGGATTTGGATGTCATTCTTAGGATGGATTGGTTGCTTGCAAATGATGCTTCGATTGATTATAGAAATACGTTGGGTTAAATTCCAATTCTTTGAGTGGGAAAGTCATGAAGTGGTGGTCA
This sequence comes from Solanum sejunctum, assembly GCA_025642045.1. Classification (NCBI taxonomy): domain Eukaryota; kingdom Viridiplantae; phylum Streptophyta; class Magnoliopsida; order Solanales; family Solanaceae; genus Solanum; species Solanum sejunctum. Next base: position 7,778,453 of record JAOTQJ010000099.1, on the reverse strand, counting down.
AGGGTAGATTCATTTCTTATTAAAAGCCCAAAAGCTGATTTTTAAGGTTTGGTTTTATCATCTTATGTGGGTTAGGGATGTTGAGTCCGAAGTCTGTCCAATTGAGTGAGTTCCTGTGGTTATTGAGTTCTCAATGTCTTTCCCAGTGTCCCTCCCATAAGGAAAATAGACTTTAGTATAGACCTCCTTCCCAATACTCAACCAACTTCCATTCCCCCTTACTATATAGCCCCGATGGAATTGAAGAAGTTAAAGGATCAATTGAGAGATTTATTGAAAAGGGCTTTATAAGGCCTAGTAAGTCACCTTGGGGTGCACCGGTATTTTTTGTGAAGAAAAAGGATTGTTTTATTAGAATGTGCATTGATTACAAGCAACTTAATAAGGTTACCACAAAGAATAAGTACCCTATACCAAGGATTGATGACCTTTTTGATCAACGTCAAGGAGCTAATCACTTTTCTAAAATTGATCTTCGGTCTGGATATCACCAAGTGAAAGTGAAGGAGTATGATATTCCCAAGATGGCTTTCTAGACTAGATATGGGCACTTTGAGTTTGTGGTTGTGTCCTTTGGGATGACTAATATAGTGACTATATTTATGAAACTAATGAATATGGTCTTTAAATCGTACCTTGACATATTTGTGGTGGTTTTTATGCGTGATATCTTGATTTATTCCCATAGCGAGTAGGAACATATGAATCACTTTTGGATGGTATTGAAAATATTCACGGAGGAGAAGTTGTATGCAAAATATGAAAAATGCGAGTTTTGGTTGAAAGAGGTTACTTTTCTAGGGCATGTGGTGTTGGGTGATGTCATTATGGTGGATCCTAAGAAGACAAAGCTGATTTGTAATTGGCCTAGACCTTTGAATCCATCAGATATTACGAACTTCTTGGGTTTGGCAGGTTATTATTAGAGGTTTGTGAATTGGTTTTCTTGTATTGCTCCTCCTATGACAAAGTTGACCCAAAAGAAGGCAAAATTCGAGTGGACCAGTGCATGTGAGAAGAGCTTTTAAAATTTGAAAGATAAGCTTATCTTCACTCCTATCCTGGCTCTATTGGAAGGGTTCATAGTGTATTATGATGCCTCAAAAATTGGATTAGGGTGTGTTTTGATACAAAATGGTAAGGTGCATGAGAAGAATTATCCAACTCATGATCTTGAATTGGCGGTCATAGTGTTTGCTTTGAAAATTTGGCGGACCTACTTGTATGGGGTTCATGTTGGTATGTTAACGACCAAAAGAGTCTTCAATATGTGTTCACCCAATAGGATCTTAACTTGAGACAAAAAAGGTGGTTAGAGATCCTTAAAGATTATGATATTTAGAACCCGTAAGTCCTTAATTGGTTCAATTTGGTAAAGTTTGGGACCAAATATAAATTTCTTCTAAAGTGTAGTCTTTAAGATTTAAATTATTAGTGCGGTATTATGTTGTGGATTTTTTTGATTGGTCTAAGTGGAATTTGATTTGCCTATATATATGTACATATATCTGTTGTGCAAGAGTTCCCATACATAGAGAAAAAAATAGAGAGCAACCAAGAAGGGCTCTCGGGTTGCTATAGTAACTGGGTAAAAAAAATTTCTTTTTTTTTTTATCTTTCGATTATTTGACGCTTCAAGCTTGGTATATTGGGTCTCCTAAGTGGCTTGGTGGCATTAGTTGGTCAAGGAAACGCTTGGTATGGTGGATATGAAGACTTGGGTCTAGTAAGGGGCTTGAAAGGTATGTTAATTTCTAGCTTCTTATATGTATAAGCTTGTGGGTATGTTAAATAGAAGGTAGAACATGAAAAGATTGTTAGCTTGAATTGTGAATTTGGAATTAGGGATTGAATGGTTACAAGTTTCATATGTAATACATTAATTTATAGTCATGTGTTTATGTTTATTTGTCCTGAAAATAGTCCTTGTGGGGTGAAAGGAGTGTTGTGAAACTATGTGAATGTCAACATGAGGGTTAGCTTGAATTGGAGCCCCATTGGAAGTGTAATGTTATGTTATAACATTGGGATTTGAGTTGGGCGTTAGAGTGATGTATTATAGTTCTTTGAGTATATAGAAAGGCTTGAATATGGTAGATGTGTACCTATATGTATGCTGCCCTATTTTATTAAAGTTGTGCCATAATAGCGTTTTGTAGTGTTTTTGAAGTTGTAATGGCATTGGAGAGGGATTATTGATGTTGTAGGTTGTTGT
>JAOTQJ010000099.1:7759646-7776138 GCA_025642045.1 Solanum sejunctum | reverse complement strand
AATTAATTGAGTTTAAATTGATTTTTGATTTTTGAATTATTTTCTTTTTTTCAAAAAAGCCATTTTTGGGCATAACAATAGTCTTGTATCCCTATATTGTGGCAATCTAATAACCTACAAATTGTTGCTTATATTTCTCTAATTAAGTAAATTTATTAATTAGTATATTTAAATAAATTTAATAGCATATTAAATAATTAGTAAATAAAATTTAAAATATTTCACTAGCAACTACTCTTTGGCATGGTAGACGTCGACGTATTATAGAAATCATAACAAAAAATTAAAAATTACACAAATACACAACATATATATGTATATAATTATCAAAAATCTCACCTCTATTAAAAAATTATAAAAATTTCTTAAATAATTAAAATATGCAACATTTATTTATACAAACTACAATCCCTACTTCTCCATGTATCATAATTAAAATCCCTTAATGCTCCTACCTTTTTGACATGTATCACTGGTTTTGTTTTTTGTATCAAAAAGAAGAAATTTTTGATAATTTTGAAAAAAGTTGGTATTAGTTAGAATTAGCTCTAAAAAGTATGTGTTTGTGTAAAATGCCCCAAGAAAAGATCATAGTCCTCAGCTATGAACAATAACAACCCAAGAATCACACATTAATGTGGTAATCAAACTTTAGTCATGAGTTATAAATCTTAATACAAAATTACAAGCTTTTGTAAGTGATAAACATACAAAAATTAAGGCTAATTATTGAAATTCAAAATTGTATCGATGTATAAAAGACTTAATATTATTTTCAACATATCTTTATATTATAATTAATAATTATAATGCTCTATTTTAATAGATAAACTAACAAATCTAAAAGATAAAATTTGTTATGAAACTATATAAAACAATACAAAGAATAACGTAGGGAGAAGAAATAAGATATCGATTATCCTTTTCGAAAGATGTCTTGGATCATTTTTGATTGAGTCTAAAAGTCGAATTTTGAAAGTTTTGCAAAAATTTGGGTTTTTTCTAAAGAAAGAAATTTTAAAGGTCTAAAGCTGAAAATTTTGAGTTTTGTGATTATTTTGAATTTCAAGTATCAGAATTTAATTTTATCAGCTCCATCGGCTATGGAATGGGGAGTCTAATTTACGATAATTTGCAGAATTGAATTCAGAGTTAAAAAAAAAATTTAGATCCAAAGTTGCATTTTCAGTTAATTTTTGGTTCATAGTTTGACTTCGGTCAACATTCGTAGTTCGAAAGCTGAAATCAAAATTCCGTCAATGCCAGCAGTTTTAGGTGGTGAAACTAACACTATAAACAACTTCGTTGTAATTTTTAGAATTCTTGAGATTATTTTGAGCATTTGAATCTTAAACTAGTTTAAATGATCTTTCTCGGGTTTTGGTGGGCCAGTGAAGTCCCGAATTCGAACTTTGACGGTTCCATTGAGTCCAAAACATCATCTTTGCTAGGCTTCGACATTTGTTTACAGAGTTTCAAATGAATCCCAGGGGTCCATTTTGTGATTTTATAGAGCTGTGTTTTGCTAGTTTTTGTTGTATTTGATGCAGGATAAAATTTTGCTTTTTGTTCGCACCTCAAGGTCTACATTCATGGAGGTCAAAGTGATTAGACCTCCTAGTTCGTGAAAAAGAATCCGTGGTCGCAGAGTTATAAGAGTCAAGCTCCATAACCTCCTTGTCTCGCATTTGCGGAGTGTAGTGGCATGACTGGTCCCCATATTTCTGGATTCTTACCCACGTTAGCGGAGTGTTATTCATCTGAAATGGTAAGTCACTTTTAAAGTGACGGATTTTATTAATTTCCATCATTTTCAACATTTCAAGCTTTGTTTTCAAGAGATTCTTCAAGGTTTTCAAGGCAAATCCATTGGGTAACTATTTTCTAACCTATTTCTTTAATTTTCTTTAATTAAATTATATTTTTAATTTACCATTTGGAGTTTTGAATTGAAAATTTTGGAGTTTTTTAGACTTTGATTCCTCATACTAATAAATTGATGATTTCTATGTCATTTTAACTCCATCTTTTAAACGACTTTCACTGTTGAACTCCTTATATCTTGGGAAATATTTTCATATATTAATTTTTTAAATGCCAGTTACTTTTTCTAGCATGAAATTTTTTGCCATTTTCCTCTTTTCATCCGAATTGACTGATTTAATTGTCATTAGATTCATTATGTGATTATGATGTTGTATTTGAATAGATTTTTGTGATTCATAGTATTGTAGAAATGGGAGAGCTTTGGATTTGACTTGATTCAAGACTATTTCTAAGGCTAGTGGACTTCGAACCTTTTGTTTGATATGATTGAACCTTATATGCTCCTATGTGTATGGAATTAAGTGATTTGGCTAGAATTGTATCATCATAGGCTTTGACCATAGAATTTCAGATTGAGTAATTATTCATATGTTGAAATCTTGACTTGTGAATTATTTGATGTTAACATTGAGATTGTGATGATGTTGAAGTGGAATTGTGAATACTTATACACTTGTGAGTGACTTGATTTTGATTGGTCAAATACATGATTCATATGGATACCTTACATATTCCATTCTACGAACATGACTATTGTGCTATTATATGTGCTTGCTTGATGATACATTAAAAGAAAAGTCAAAGATAAATGGTTTCAGCTAGAGAAAAAGAAAGAAAATAAATGAATAGCCGAAGAAAAATGGTTCCAACTAGAGAAAAAGAAATAACAAGTAAAAAAAATGGTTCCTGTTAGATATAAAATGCAATGCCAAAGAAAAATTGATCCAGAGGATATATGGTCCATGTGAGGCCCTGATGGGTTCTACTCTGACATAATTAGCGGATATATATCGTAGGACAAATATGCATCATGGTTATTGATATTGCATAACATTATTTTCATACCATGGAATCCACTTCATCTCATATCATTCTCTCTTGATATTGTTATATGAAATGCGTATGAACTTGTGAATAAGTTGATACTGCTATTATTATTGGAGATTTATCGTACTTTGACTTATTATACCTGCTGGATACCTTGATATATTATGCTACGAGACATGTATATCTATTCATGTATATTACATTATGCTTGGACTTTCTTGAGAGCAAGTGTGTAGTTTAGCGGTATATGATTCGATAGATAGGCTTACTTATGTTCTTCATTGTTTTACTTTATGTAAGTTTCCATTTGTTGACTACCCTGTTATTTGGTGCTCAACACTTGCTATATTTTTGTAGGTTGTAAGCCCGGTCCTTCTTGCTAGCATTCTTATTTCAGGATCGAGCTTCAGGATCACTCGTGAGGTAGCATGCCTTTGAGGACTTTATTTTATGTTTTGTTCTATTTGAGGACTAGACATTGAGACCTATATTTATTTGAGTATTCTATATTTATAGGGTTATATATATGACACTAGTTTTGAGATGGTTATAGCTTTTGATTTCATGTGCTTATCTATCTTATTAGACTGTTTATCTTCCACTTTTATTATTATGTTGAGCTGTTTAGGTTTTAGGCTGACTCACCATGATGGGTTAGGTGAGTGCCATCATACGTGAATTTTAGGTCGTGACCATTTAGTATCAAAGCCTTAAGTTTCATAAGTCTCACATGTGTATAAGCCTATTCTAGTAGAGTCTTAAGGATCAGTGTGGATCCATCAGTTACATATCCTTAAGAGGCTATGAAGACTATTAGAAAACTCTCTTTTGCTTCGTTCTAATCAATTTATGCACGCGATTTTGCTTAAGTGCTGAGTAGTCATATGTACTTTCGACAGATGGCAAGACTAGAGATGTATTAGTTATCGACTGAGGGGAGGTAGCCCCTGAGACTGCTATTGAGATCCTAGCTAGGGGCTATGCCAGAGGTCAACGTAAAGGCCAGGGATGATGAGCAGCATCGACGAGAGATATGAGTGGGGTATCTCACTCGAGCTAGCTTTGGATCCTATAGAGGAGAAAGTTCCTCATGATTATACTGCAGCACCACTACTACAAGATACCCTTTTGAGAGTTTTAGGTGTACTTGAGACTTTAGGAAAGATGGGTAGCCCAGCGGATACATCAAATACTGTATTGACGTGGGTTGGGATTTAGCCCCATATTAACAATAGACCCCTAAGGCCCAGGTTCAAATAGAGCAGCCACTAGTAGCACCTATTATTGAGATTCCTCTGGTAATTGCCTTCACTGATGAGGAGTAACATAGATATGAGAGGTTTAGGAAGATGAAGCCACCTAAGTTCCACGGTGGTAAGGTTGAGGATGCACATGATTTTTTAGTTACTTGAACTGTAGGGTTGGCAGAGACTCATTGTGTATGATATGTTACACTCTAGCTTCGTGGGCTAGCCAGGGAGAGGTGGAGGACTTATTTATGATCATTTCCATTTGGGTATCCTTAGATGACTTGGGCGATATTTTCCAGCTCTTTCTATGATAGATTTGTTCCTTCGAGTGTCTATGAGAAAAACCATATGAGGTTCGAGAGTTTAATATAGGGCACATTTGTGCACATTTTTACCAATTTATACATATTTTTACCATTTTACAATCAAGTTTGACCATCACCAAGCACTTTTGAGATCTATCAAATATGCACTTCACCACCTTTTAATGCATTAGCTGAAGGCCCTGGTCTCTACAACATTGGGCCTATGAATCGCCATTCCTATTCAATGATCCGTCGAACCTCCACTAGCATCGCCTTTTAGCTTCACATATGAGGGGTTGGACTCTACAACAATAGGTGGTCAGTGTTGCCCTTCGGCAATCCACTGAATAAGTCGATGACATTGCTTTTGACCGCCTTTTAGGCATTTTTGCTCCTTTGCCCTGTGTTATTGAGTTTTGCCCTTCCACCACTTTTATTCTTAATTCTGGCATAAAACGCAAAGATTAGTAAGCATATGAGGAAGAATAGTATGTTGAGTATAATATTTTATTGTCTTTTAAGCTCTATATGAGTCTAAAATATGGACTCATTAATAAGCTATTTTTAGACACTATTTCAATCTTTTGCTAGGACAGAGAGAAAAGACAAAGAACATCTCCTTAATTAGGGTTGTTTTTCAACTTTTCTTCTTTAATTTCATTCCTTGGATGTTTCTTGGATTAAATTGGTTTTTGAAATAAACAATGAGTACCGAATTCCCCATATTCTAAGATTGTAGCCATACACTATGTTCTAGACTCTCTTTCTATGATTTATAAATTTATTTTTAATTAATTATTCCTGTATTCCTTTAGTCTATATTTCATTCTCTGACCGATCGAGAAATACACTTGTTGTCTACCTTGGATTCGAGAAATGTTGTGGGGAAATGGGAGATCGATGAAACCTATCCATTTGCCTTGCTCGGTTAATAAAATAAGATGATAGTTTTAAAGTACTTTGATTGGTTCACACCTATCCCTGCTTAACGATATAGTTAGGCTGTCAATGACAATAGTCAATTAGAGATCACAAGACTATAGTGGTAAATTAATCTCTGTAAATCAATAATTAGAAGAACCATTGATAAATAAAGGAATTGAGCCAAAAAAATATGTCAGAATTGGTTACAGTCCTGGAAGTTTGTTTAATTTCATAAAGTCTCAGTGAAAAATTTGATCACTTTTAGTTAGTTTAATTTTAGCAATTTAGTAGGAATTAATATGTTCTCTTTCTTGTATAACACACTTTATTAAGTTAGTATTCGAACTGGAAGCTAAGTTAAAGTCCTTAGGTTTGATATCTGGCTCTCTAAGAGCTACTATATTCCTTGAGTAGACTGTGTACACTTGTGTGTGCTAGGAAGCAATAATAGACACATCTTGTGGATCAAATACTAGTGAGAGTTTAGGCTCCAGACTAGCATCAAACTCTAGGTGTGCAAGGTTAGGTTCGACAGTGACCATTAGCCCCTATTGTTGATAGATCCATTATCAATGGTTAAGGGAGTAATAGTTGTATTGACCGAGGATGAGAAACACCATTATGAGAAGTTAAGGAAGATGGACCCACCACAATTTTAGGGTGGGAATATCGATGACACTTATGAATTCTTAACTACTTGTAGGGAGATGCTAAAAACTATTGGTTTAGCTGAGTCCCACGGTGTTCATTATGTCAATCTTCAGCTTCGTGGACTGACAAGAGAGTAGTGTAGGGCATATACAGGATCGTTTCTCATTGGGTCTTCTTTAGTGACTTGGAAGACTTTCTATAGAGCCTTCTTGACTGTTTTGTCCCTTTGAGTGTGAGGGATGAGAGACACCTGAGATTTGAGAGCTTGAGACAGGGTGGGATATCAGTCACTAAGTATGAGATTTGATTCTTCGAGCTACCCAGACATGCATTAGTTATCATTCAAAATGAGGCAGAGAGGGTTCGCAAGCTTGTGAGAGGGTTGACTTATTCAATCAGATGGTTGGTGTTTTAGGTGGATAGAGTGAGAGTTTCCTTCTAGTCTATGGAGAGTGACTCTAACAAGATAGAGTTGTTCAAGAAAGAGGATTTTGGGGACCCTAAGAGGCCCCAATCATCAACTTAGTTATTCAATGCTGCATCTGGAGTCGAGGTTCTCATAGTAGGGTTGATTTAATTTAGCATCGAGGTGTTAATACATCCTTTCCATCCTTAGATGATGGTCCTAGTTTATCCAGAGTTTAGAGGTCTACGGGATAGGGCAGCTATAGCATTTCTCCTAGTTTTTCACAACATAGACCACTCTGAGGTCCTACTTTGGGTGCGGAGATCCCAGTCATATGATTCATTAGTATCTATTCTAGACTCATCAGGGTCACACTACACTTATTCAGTAGCTCTAGTTAGGGATTCAACACCTCTAGATAGAGGAACTCATAGGCCAAGGGTTATGGTACAGTTCTGTTTGATAAGGATGGTCATACCAGAGGTAAAGGGATGAGTAATGCTATGACTTTATATAGGTAGAGGTCCAACACCTCATTGTTATGTATTTCAAGGGAGACTCGAGGTTGAGGCCTCAAATACAGTTATTACATATATTATCCCAGTTTGTCAATAACATACATCATTGTTGCTTGATTTTTGTTTTAGTTAAACATACTTGTCTAAATATTTCTTTGCAGAGTTTGTTTTATTAGGTGATCACATGCATGTATCTATCCATGTTTCTATCCTAGTAGGAGATCCCTTAGTTGATCGAGTGTATCAATCTTGTCTTGTGTCTTTGGCGAGTTATTATATGTGGGTAGATATGATTTCTCTTATGTCTTTGGTAGGTAATGATACATGTGTGTGTGGACATGATTATTCTGAATATATAGATTTTGATGTTATTCTGGGTATGGATTGTCTTTCTCTGTATTATGTTATTCTTGATTGTTGTGCCAAGATAGTTACTTTAGTTGTACCTGGTGGGCCGAGGATTGAGTCGAAGGGTTCATGTCGTTCTTATCCTAGCAAGGTTATCTCATATATTTAGGCTCAAAAATTAACTGATAGAGGTTTTTTATCCTATTTGGCCTTTATTTATGATACTTCTGTTAGTTCGCTGTAAGGACCTATAAGTTAGGAAGTTAGAAATGCAAAAAGAGTGGAACTAAAAAAGTCTCAAAGGTAATGCACGACCTCAATTTATGGCCTGTAGTTCAACCCATAAGTCATTAACCATGCTCGGGGATTGGAGGGTTTTAAGGTTGAATTATGCCTAAGTATCATGGAGACTTATGACATATATTTACGATTCGTAAAAACAATTACGGAACATAGAAAGGTGTCATGGATTGAAGGCCTAAGTTGATGGGAAATATGGACCTCTAAAGTTGAAACCATGAACAACAAGATAGTCTATAATTGGTTTATGGTCTATTTGAGGATATATTCCCATAGTAGAGAGGAGCACGAGCATCACCTGAGGATTGTACTTAGAATTCTGAAAAAGAAGAAGCTCTATGCAAAATTTTCAAAGTGTGAATTTTGTTTTAGCTCGGTGACTCTCTTATGACATGTGGTGTCCAAAAATGGTATTATAGTTGATCTTAAGAAGGTTGAGGCAGTTACAGATTAGGCCAGACCTGCTTCAGTTACTAAGATTTGGAGTTTCTTAGGCCTTGCAGGTTATTATCGATGATTTGTGGAGGAGTTCTCATCCATAACATCTCCCTTGACTAGATTAACCCAGAAAGGTGTGGCTTTCCAGTGGTTTGATGAGTGTGAGGTAAGTTTTCAAAAACATAAGACCTCATTGACTACTCTTCGATATTGACTCTACCCATTGAGGGAGAGAATTTTATTGTACATTGTGATGCTTCTCGAGTTAGTCTTGGTTGTGTATTGATGCAGAAGGAAGGTGATAGCTTATGCATCGAGGCAGTTAAAGGTTCACAAGAAAAACTACCCTACTCTTGACTTGGAGTTAGCCGTTGTAGTGTTTGCATTGAAGATTTGGAGGCATTAGCTTTATGGTGTGTATTGTGAGATGTTCACAGATCATCGTAGTTTCCAGTATATAATCAACTAGAAGTATCTCAATTTGAGATAGCGGCGATGGCTAAAGTTAATCAAGGACTATGATATGACTATCCTTTATCTTCCGGGTAAGACAAATGTGGTAACAAATGCCTTGAGTAGAAAAACAATAAGTATGGGTAGTATGGTCTTGTTATAGGTTGTAGAGCATCATTTGCTATGGATGTTCAGTCCCTAGCCAATAGCCTTGTGAGGCTGGATGTTTTAGAATCAGTTAAGATTGTCTCTTACATGGAGGCAAGGTCATCCTTATTGGAGAAAATGCAGGCTTAACAATTTGATGGTGGTAATTTATGTAAACTTTGAGACAAGGTGTTAAAAAGTGAAGCCAAGGAAGCAATGCTTGATAGTGAGAGAGTTTTTAGGATAAACGGTCAAATTTGTGTTCCTTGCACTGGTGGTTTGACTAGGTTGATTATGGAAGAGGCCCATAGTTTGAGGCATTCTATTCATCCAGGGGTTGCTAAGATGTATCATGATTTGAAGCAGCATTATTAGTGGTGTCATATGAAGAGGGACATAGTAGATTTTGTGTCTTAGTGTTTGAACTGTCAGCAAGTAAAGTATGAACACAAAAAGCCTAGACGTGTAACTCAGAGGATACCCATACCCCAGTAGAAGTATGAGCATATTGATATGGACTTTGTGGTGGGGTTGCCATGAACCTTGGGTAAGTTTGATACCATATGGGTCATCGTGGATTGATTAACTAAGTTTGCACACTTTATACTAGTTCAGACTAGTTATAATTCAAAAAGCTAGCTAAGATCTACATTAGAGAGGTAGTTTACTTTCATGGGGTGCCTATTTCTATCATTTCAAATCGTGATACATAATTTACATCTCACTTTTAGTGGTCTATGCAGAAGGAGTTGGGTACTCGAGTAGATCTTAGTACAGCCTTTCACCCTCAGATTGATGGTCAGTCTAAGCATGTTATTCAGGTTCTTGAGGATATGTTACGAGCTTATGTTACTGATTTTGATGGTCAATGGGATAAATTTTTACCTTTAGCAGAGTTTGCATACAATAATAGTTACCATTCGAGCATTCAGATGACACTATTTGAGGCATTGTATGGTAGGAGGTGTCGATCCCCTGTTGGTTAGTTTGATGCATTCAAGGTTAGGCCGTGGGGTATAGATTTACTGAGGGAGTCCTTGGATAAAGTCAAATTGATTCAACATAGGCTTTTTATGGCTCAGAGTAGGCAAAGGTGTTATGCACGTCGAAAGGTTTGCAATTTGGAGTTTATGGTTGGAGAGAGGGTTCTATTGAAGGTTTCACCCATAAAGGTTGTGATAAGATTTGGAAAGAAGGGTAAGTTGAAGCCAAGATACATTGGACCTTTTAAGATTGTTGAGCGTATTGGTGAGGTTGCATACCAATTAGCTTTGCCACTTGCATTATCTGTTCACCCTGTATTTCATATCTCGATGCTAAAGAAGTATCATGAGGATGGTGCTCATGTGATCCAATAGGACTTGGTGTTACTTGTACAAAATTTAACTTATGAGGAGGAGCTGATAATCATCTTGGATAGACGAATTCAAAAGTTGAGGTCAAAAGAGATAGCTTCTGTAAAGGTTCAATAGAAGAATCATCTAATTGAGGAGGCTACTTGGGAGACTAAGTTAGATATGCGGATGAAATATCCCCATCTTTTTTAGAATTCAGGTGCATTCTATTCTTCTACTATTCGAGGACGAATGTTTGTTTAAGTGGTGGATGATGTTATGACCCATTAGGTTATTTTAGGCACTAGACATCCACTTATGAGTAAATTTTAAATAATTATTATAATTGGTGATTTATGGATTAAGTTTTTCTATTTATATAACATCTTATATAAAGTTTAGCTCAAATATTCAAAGAAATAGTGGGATATAACAGTTTATATCACAACCTATTATTTTAAAAAGAAAAGGGGAAGGAATGAAGGTTACAAAGTCTAACGCCTCCTCATAATTGTTCGTCATTCTCAGGTAATTAAAGCAATTATTTTTCGTTGTTATCTCTTATTTTATTTGATGATTGAGAGCTAATTATGAATAGATTCTAATAGGTGTTAGGGATGAAAAAGAGATGAATTTCTCTTACTGGGTAAGGGTAATGTTCGACTAAGAGGGTTGTGCACTGCTTTAAGAAAGTGGGTACCACATGTGAGTGGAAGAATTTGGTTATTTAATTTGTCATTGTTGTTATTTGGATATTACTAGTTGTGGATTCGTAGGAATAATGTTTGGGGGTACTACATATTGGGCTAACCCTGTACATATGAATGAAACTAAGTGGAAATTTACATGTTTAGGTTTGTAGCATTAAGTGCTTAGGTGTGCTTTTCATCTAACAATGCCCTTCCTGCCCAGTGCTTTTGGTCCTTGTTTGGCCGAACATATTACTACATGGTGTGGCATTGAATGGGTATATATATGTATATGTTTTGGTATTAATATTGAGGGGTTGTATTATACGACTAACATTTAGAATTATATTATTTGAAGGGGCTAAAGACTTAATCCTAAACTTAAAATTTTAAAAATTTATTTTAAGATTTAGATGGACTTTTTTGGAGTTTGAGCAAAAAGCATAGCAATATAGATGTCTACAAATTAATTTATTTATCAACATTGCGTATTTGATATATTGGGAACGTTTGGAAGCTTTACAAAAGGGCAAGGTAAAATCTTGAGAATTTATGATGTGTTTCGGCGATTGAGGTATGTTAGGACTTTTAGACTTTGCTGAAGGATGTTTTTCTTAATTCAGATTAAAATAATAATAAAATAGAGAATGGGTAAAGATGAAAGACAGGGGTCTCATGCCAATGGTGTGATGGACATTGGTGCGAGTACGGGTGTGATAACGGGAAAATTTATTACTATAGATACTGGATTGTAGTCCAAGAATGCCAAAGCCTATGGGCATTAGCTGGTATAGTATAATTTAGTTTCTTTATGTGGTTGTGTTTCTTTATTGAACACGTATATTTGTGATAGTTGAAGTGACTACATGTTGTGCCAATATTTATTGTATTATGATGCATTACCATCCCTATATTTTTGATGTTATATTATGCATATAGATTGACATGAGATTGAGTGTGTGTTGAGATCACTATTATATTCTAATTTGGGCAAGTGGAGGTCGTCCATGCTGGGGATGGTTGATTTTATAATAGTGCACTAAGATCATCCACACAGACACGTAGAGACCATCCGTGTTGGTATATGGACCTCGCGAGACCCCATGTGTCACAATCCCTCGATGTATTCCCAAGAGGTATTGTGTATATATGATTTAGAGATGACCTGGCATTGCATGTATATCATTTCATGGTGTTGCATTGCATCTCATCATACCCTTCATTCGTGTTGATTGTGTTTTATTGGTGTTGGACATCATTTGATATCTGATTACTCCTATTTTGATAACATTTGATTGTTAAATATAGTACGAACTTATAAAATTAGAAGATGATATTTATATATATGCACTCTTGTCACTACTTCTTTGTTGTTGTTCAATGAGACATGCTGGGTACATGTGGTTTCGTACTTATACTACACTTATGGCACTCTTATTATGGTCCGGATTTCATTCCTACGAGCGTATCCCATGGAGCTATTTGAGTTCATGCTTGGATTATCTTGGAGTTGTGGTAAGTTGCTTGGTTATTCTGCAGCCCACACCTCCCTCTATCCCATTAATCATTATATTTTCATATTCAGACATGATATTCTTATATTTAGACTTGTCATCTTGGTTTCAAACTTGCATCATTATTTTAGAAGCTCTTGTACTTATGACACCAAATCTTGGGTAGTATTTTAATTTTTTGCATTTCAAACTTATAAGTGACTTATTGTTGAGGGTATCAAATTGTTATTATCTTTCGCTTTATTTATTACATTGAATTAGTAACTTATTAGGTTGGCTTACCTATCGGCTGGGAGTATAGGCGCCATCATGACTGGTGTTTTAGGGTTGTGATAAATTTGGTATCAGAGCTCTAGGTTCGTCGGTCTCATAAGTATAAGAGCCATATGTAGTAGAGTCTTGCATATCAGTATGATGACGTCTATATTTATCTTTGAGAGGCAATAAGACATTTAGGAAACTTCTACTCTTACATTCTGTGTCATGCAAATTTGCTTCTGTTGAAATTTCTAATCTTATTGTCTCATTCTCTCATAGATGGTGAGGACTCATACATCTTCGAGTGGTAATTTGGAGCATATTCCTGCACCTACTTTCAGTGTTACATGCGGGGTAGAGGCAGGGGGCGAGGATGAGGTCAAGGAAAAGGCCGCACTACAACACATGTGGAAGGGCAGATGCCAACAGCCACCCAGGGTCATGCTGGGGTAGCACTTCCAGATGCAGATGTGATTCACGAGGATGTGCAGGGTCATGTTGGGGAATATGGATCCTCTCAAGCTCCACCTAGTTTTATTGTCACTCCAGTGCTTTAGGATATTTTGTTTCATATACTAGGATTCCTCAAAGGGATGGCTCAAGAAGGAACAATGCTAGACCCCTATGATGGTTCACAGACTCATATTAGAGGTTAGAATCTAGATTAGATGGTTGCTCCAAATTCTCAGACTCTAGGTACTCAGCCAACTGCGGCTACAGCTCCTCGTTTTAATAGTATGGCATTGTCGGGTGTTACACACATTTGACTAATAGACCTACTATGACCGTGGATGAACAGAAGATGTTTGGGAGGTTCAAGATGATGAATCCTCCAACTTAACAGGTTGCCTAAATAAGGATGCGCATGAGTTTACAATCAGATATCATGAGAGATTGTCCAATCTTGGGTTAGTGGAGTCTCATAGAGTTGACTATATGACGGTTCAAATGATTGGCCCTACCAAGCAATGCTGGAGGGATTATATTAATAGTACGCCATCTAGATCACCTTCGCTTTCATGGAGTCATTTTACTCAGGTATTTCTAGATAAGTTTGTTCCACGTAGTGAGAGGGAGCGTAAAAGGGCCGAGTTCGAGAGTTTACCACAAAATGGTATGTTAGTTGCAAAATATGAGGTTAAATTTCATGCCTTGGCTAGGCATGCTCCGATGATATTTCCTATCAAGGATAAGAGAATTAGAAGGTTTGTCAAGGGATTGATCATTCCAATATGCATAGGAGTTTCTTAGGTTGCTACTTCTAGTGCTACTTTTCAAAGAGCGGTAGATGCTGCAAAGGAGTTAGAGATGATTTGACGTGAGGGATTTTAGCAGCATGAGGGCAAGTGGGCCAGTCATTCGAGTGATTATGGTAGTATTCCACCAAAGAATCGAGGTTACTCAGGGAGGGGTCACCAGTCTCAATCTAGTAAAGCTATTCATGTTTTTATGCCAGCGTTAGGAGCAGATCATGTTGGGCCAAATACCTCTAGCTCAGCATATACTTCTCAGGGTTCATCTTCTAGATTCTCAGGTCATAGAGGGTATATTGGTCATTCTAGTTCTTCTCATTATACTACTCCTCATAGATGTTGTTTTGAGTTGGTGATATGGGATATTTTGTGAGAGATTGCCCCAGGATTGGCCGTGGTGGTTCACATTAGGATTCTCATGCTTTGACTTCCAAGACTGCACAACCTTCGACTGGGGAGGTGGACAGAGTGGTATAGGTTGTTCTCATTTGGGTAGAGGTAGTACTTTTTCTAGTCAAGGTGGTGGTCGAGGAGGTTCCCAATCTACGGGTGGTTGTGCCCAATGTTATGCTTTTTGAGGTAAGCCAGAGACGGAGACTTTAGATGTTGTTACCACAAGTTTTATTCCAGTTTGTCATCAATTAGCTACTAGGCTCTACCTACCCTTATGTGTTCATATATTTTGCTTTAAGTTTGGACATGCAATCCAAGTCTCTTGATTTTCCTATGTTTCTACTCCTGTTGGGTATTCAGTGGTGGTAGATCGAGTGTACCGATCAGGCATAGTTACCTTGATGAGTTATAAAATTCAGGTGGATTTGAAGGTGTTAAATATGGTAGACTTTGATATTATTCTAGGGATAGATTGGTTGTCTCCTTACCATGCTATTTTGAATTGTCATTCCAAAACCATTAAATTAGCTATGCCTGGGATTCCTACTATAAAGTGGAGAGGTTCTCTTAGTCATGCTTCGAAAAGGGTGATATCATTCCTTAGGGCTCGTCGACTGGTGGAGAGAGGATGTTTAACTTATTTAGCATATATTCGGGATACCAATATAGAGACTCCTATGCTTAGTCTATTTTAGTAGTGAGTGAGTTTCCAGAGGTCTTTCTGACAGACCTACCAGGTATTCCACCTGATTGTGACATTGATTTTTGTATTGATCTAGAACCAGCTACTCAACTTATTTCTATTCCACCTTATCGAATGGCACCAGTCAAATTGAAAGAGTTGAAAGAGTAGGTGTAGGATCTATTGAGCAAGGGTTTCATTAGGCCAAGTGTATCTCCTTGGGGTGCTCTAGTCTTCTTTATGAAGAAGAAGGATGGATCAATGTGCATGTGTATTGACCACCATAAGTTAAACAAAGTGACAATAAAAAATAAGTACCCAATATCTCGTATTGATAATTTATTTGATCAGCTTCAGGGTTCTTCTATTTTCTCCAAGATTGACTTCAGATCCTGTTGTTTGGACATTACTGATTGTGGGTTTGTAGGAATAACGTTTGGGGGTACTGCATATTGGGCTAACACTGTACATATGGATGAAACTAAGTGGAAATTTACATGTTTAGGTTTGTAGCATTAAGTGCTTAGGTGCGTTTGTCATCCAGCAACACCCTCCTGCACAGTGTTTTTGGTCCTTGTTTAGCCGAACATATTATTACGTGGTGTGGCTTCGAATGGGTATACATATGTATGTGTTTTGGTATTAATATTGAGGGGGTGTATTATATGAATAACAAGTAGAATTGTATTATTTAAAGGGGTTAAAACTTAATCCTAAGCTTGAAATTTTAAAATTTTATATTAAGATTTAGATGGATGTTTTTGGAGTTTGAGCAAAGAGCATAGCAATATAGATGTCTATAAATTAATTTATTTACCAATATTGCCTATTTGATAGATTGAGAACATTCAGAAGCTTTATAAAAGGGAAAGGAAAAATCTTGAGGATTTGTGACGTGTTTCAGTGATTGAGGTATGTTAAGACTTTTAAGACTTCGTCGAAGGACATTATTCTAAATTAAGATTAAAATATTACAATAGAGAATGGGTAAGGGTGAAAGATGGGGGTCTTGTACCAATGGAGTGAGGGTATTGGTACGAGTACCGATGTTATAAGGAAAGTTTATTACTATAGATACTGGATTGTAGTCCAAGAATGCCAAAGCCTATGGGCAATAGCTGGTGTAGTATACCTTAGTTTTTTTATGTGGTTGTGTTTCTTTATTGAACCCGTATATTTGTGATAGTTGATGTGACTACATGTTGTGCCAATATTTGTTATATTGTGATGCATTACCATCCTTATATTTTTGACGTTATATTATGCATATAGATTGACATGAGATTGAGTGTGTGTTGAGATCACTGTTATAATCTAAGTTGGGCACGTGGAGATTGTCCGTTCTGGGTATGATTGATTTTATGATAATGCATTAAGATCATTCGCACAGACACATAGAGACCGTCCATGTTGGTATATGGATCTTGCGAGTCCCCGATGGGTCACAAACCCTTGACATATTCCCGAGAGGTATTGTTTATATATGATTTAGAGATGACCTAGCATTGGAGGTATATCATTTCATGGTGCTGCATTACATCTCATTATACCCTTCATTTGTGTTGATTATGCTTTATTGTTGTTGGACATCATGTGATATCTGATTACTCCTATTTTGATAACACTTGATTATTAAATATAGTACGAACTTACAAAATTAGAAGATGATATTTTTTATATGTATACTCCTGTCACTACTTCTTCATTATTGGTCAATGAGACATGCTGGGTACATGTGGTTTCGCACTCATACTA